>CAUYQG010246376.1:0-10589 GCA_963574415.1 Tarsius wallacei | reverse complement strand
TTGTAGAGATGAGGTCTCGCCAAGTTGCCCAGGCGGGTCGCGAACCCGCGGGCTCAGGCAATTCACTCACCTCAGCCTCCCAAAGGCACGGGATTACAGGCTGAGCCACCGAGCCCGGTTATCATGGAGAATTTAATTGTCCTGATTTAGTCTCCCTTTTCATATGGCTGAAGGCAA
Organism: Tarsius wallacei; assembly: GCA_963574415.1. Lineage (NCBI taxonomy): Eukaryota > Metazoa > Chordata > Mammalia > Primates > Tarsiidae > Tarsius > Tarsius wallacei. Next base: position 10,412 of record CAUYQG010246376.1, on the reverse strand, counting down.
TAACACCTCTGAGGTGGACATCCCTTGTTTTTTGCCTGCTCAGCACCCCTTATATTCAGAGAACCTATCTCTTCCTCTTGCCACCACTTCCCTCAACTGGAATTGAGCCTAGTCTTAGCTTCAGGACTGGAATTGAGCCTAGTCTTGGCCTCAGGACTGGTCTGATCAAAGAGATCAGCTACAGTGTGAGTAAAACTAATTAGAATACTCTCCGAGATGTCAAGAAGAAGGAACACCCTGATGGTGGAGAGAGTTGGAGGAAAGACATCGTGGGACCGTTAGTGGCCATCTTTGGCATGTCAGTGGCCAACTCAGAAGTAAAAGATGGAAAGAGATGCATCATGTCACAGTTTGGACATTTAGATCCAATCTTGAGCATTTTAGCTCTCTGAACCAGTAAATTACCCACCACCGCCCCTGTTTTAAAGCCTGTCTTCGTGTGGTTTCTGTTACTTGGAACAGAAAGAGTAATGATTAATATAAACACCAATGCAGACATCACTTTTGAAAGATTACCACCAGGGCCCTTGCAGCTATTAACTGAGCGGGGAAACATCCCCAGGCTAGAAAATACTTTGGAAAGTACAGCTTTCCTCAGATTTCTAGGCTCCTGTGGCCTTCTTTTTGACATGGATCTATTTCCAGGTAGTTGTCCTCTGACCTCCACACACTGTCTCCTCTGCTTTAAGCCATGCCTAGCTCACAAATCACCCATTTATAATGCCATGTGCCAGCCTTCTACACTTACCCTTTCTCAGCCTTTAATGTTTCAAACCCGTCTCATGAGTTGGCTGAGTCCAGGAGAGAGCAATGAGAAATGGAGATTTATATGGCATCGTGTTCTTTAATAACTGATCTGTCATGGCATTTATCTGCATAAAAAGTTGGATTATTCACGAGTGACTTGGCAGTCACAGCCTCCAGTGAGTTATGCTTCCTGATCTCTATCGCATGAAGATGGACGGCTTGGTAGATACCAGCTCTCATGTGCTCAGAAATCTTCAAATATATCCTTGAATTTTTTCTTTGGAACAAAATAGAAAGTAACCTTACCAGGAAACAGTGGCTTATAGGAACACAGTGTATGATGACCTGGAAGAAAAAAATAATAATAAGAGCTGCATGGCTAGCAGGCTTCTAGAGTAGTTCCAGCAGCTCTAGTAGCTTGCTGGGAGCTCTTCATAAAGTAATGTTTGGGGCCCAAACCATCTTGTGATATATAGGTTAATTTTATTCCCCACTGCAAAAGCTCAAAGATACACAGCTACTAAGTGGTGAAACTAGAATTTGTCCTGCTCCAAAGCCCAAGTTTTTTTCATTATACTTTGTTTTACTCTAGGTGATTGATAACCATGCACTTTCGATGACAAAGCAGGCTGAAGCTGACAGTTTGACTAAATAGACATTGTGTCATTTAATGAGCCAGACATCAACTTTGTAGCATGAAACAAGAGACTTATAGACAATAAAGCAAACATAAGCTGGCCTGATGTTCAAGTCCTCAAATTATTATTATTCTATTAATAATCTATAAAAGTGTCACATATTATCTATCTGGTGCCATCAGGTCACACTATGTTTTTCCTTTTTTTTCCCCATTCACAAGTGTAATTTGCATGTGAACTAGTTTCAGGAAGTTCCAAGACTCATAAATTCTAGGGTAGATAAAGACTGTGATAGATCAGTGGAGCTTCTGGGATTATAAAAATAAAACCTTATATTCTGGTTTTATTTCCATCTTCCTTAGGCACCTAGGAGGAAAAGTAAAGGTGTGAATTGTGGAAGACTTGGAGTCCAAATTCTGATTGTTATGGAATTGAAGGACTCAAAGTTATGGTTACATTCCTAACAACCTGTCCCTCTTTTATGGCAACACCTAATGCACTTGAATTTTCTTGAGTTTTGTCAAGCATCCTTGCAGACTATGGTCTCTTGAGAGCAGGGACTGGGGAGGTCCTCTTCAGAATAGTGTCCCAGGACCAAGCTACCACACAGTGCCTGGCCAGTGGTAGGTTTCTTAAAAGCCATTGAAATACATGTATGCTTAAGACACAAAGCCAAGTATTTCATTAGGAAGTACTGATATGTTCTCTTCTTCACAGGAAAGTAGAGTTGAGAAGAAAGGTGGCACATACCTCTGAACCAGGTTTATTTGAAGACCGTGTTCATTGCTCTGGGAGTTCAAATCAGCAGCCTCATATTTTAAACAGAGAAAAGTAGGAAGGAGGTGATTTGCTCTCAGGATTTCTCTGGAAGGCCCAGTTATCCATAGATGAATGTCCAGTGAGGAAGAGGAGCAGCTTGGAGACCCTGGTAGTTCCTTCTACCTGGGTCACTCCTCCTTCCAGTGTGATATAAGGATAACAAAGATGTAGATGAAGGTTGACAAACAACTGCAGTCCAAGGAAGAGGCACTTTTCAGCAGTTGTGCCAAAGGAGAGAGCACTCGCTTGAGGCTTTCAGCCAGAAGTCCAGAATCTTTGCTCTCAGCTTTTTCCAGGGGTGACCACATCTGGAAGAGGCTTCAGATTAAGGGTTTCATCAGTTCCTAAAAGAAAGCTATACCTGGAAAGCTATACGAGGAAAGCAGCTGTTATAGAAACAACAGAGACCTACATTTGCCTCGCTCTTAGATGACTTAGAAGGGATTGGCTTGAAGGTCTATACAGGCATCTTCACCGTCTCGTGAAAGAGAAACAGGAAGCAGCACATAGCTTCACATCTTGGGAGCTACCCCACTATCTGAAACTTATAGTCTGGGGTTCCCCACTTAATAAAGAAATCTGTTCCTCAGTCCAGCTGAGAGATTAGTTATCCTGCTGCCAAAATATTTGCTGTTCTTGCCTTGGAGATACATCTTACAAGCAAGGAGTTTGTCAGAATGTCTAACGGGACAAGAAAGGAGATATACAAGCAAGCTTTCAATAAATTGTTGTAGGCCTACTTACTGGTGTTGTGTCCACTTGTTTATGAATGAACTTTGTACGTATGGCAGAATTTATTATTAGGATTTGGTTTCATTGATAAATGCAATGTACAAGAAGATTCGCCCTACTTACTTGTAAATGTTGAAAGCTATCAACATATGCCAAGATAATTCAGACATTTGAATGGGCAAACTGGCTTAGATACATCCCTCACCACCCCTCACCGCCACCATTTTTTTTACCCCAAATCCCAGCTCTTCACCTTACTAGTTCAATGAGTATGAACAAGTCACTTAGCTCTAACTAAGCAAATTTGTAGAGTCATTTATTTATATCTTTGTCTTTTTACCATTCACCAAGTGTTTATCAAGATCCTGTCATGTGCTAGTAACTGCATTCATTGTTATAGAAGGACTAGTCATATCTACTTCATGGAGCAATTCCGAGTATTAAGCGAGATACTTTGGATAATCTTCCGGCACAGAAGATACTTTGGAAAATCGTCCAGTGCAGAAAATCCTCCAGCACAGAAGGTAATACATTTCTACTGTATATGAATTTGGAAACAGAGCACAATGGAGGGCTAGGGAGAGAAAAGCCTTTTAGGGTTTGGTCCAGTTAGGGTCTTAAACTGTGTGCATTATTACTAAACAGGAATATTTACTTTAGAGCTATATTTTCCCTCAATATAAAATATAGATCAGCATCTACCCATGGGCAAAAACTTTCCTAATTTTGCTTTGGAATCCAGTTCATGATATAAACCACATTTGGATTGAGCTGACTTCTAAGGAAAATAGCCCTTTAAAAAGCATGCTGAGAGGTGCTGTGTCCTCAGGTTTACAGGAGGATTTCCCTGGAAACCTTTCTGGAATAGTCCCGAGTGCACACATAGCACTCAGTGCACACCTAGGCTGCAAAGGATCCTCTCCTAGATTTCCCCAGTCTCTCCAGTAGGTAGTTCATTTTACACCACATAGGGAATTAAACAGCGCTGCTGGGTTTCCAGAAAGCACTTTTTTATTTCTGTACTCTTCTACTCTGAAAACTTAGAGTTGAACTGAAATGAACATTTCCAAAATACCAGGAAGTGGGTGGATATCCTAGGGCCACAATAAAAAGCCAGACATTTCTTACTGACTGCTTTGCTTGGTCAACCAATGGGGGCTAATTAAATATCCTACTGAGAATGGGAGATGTTGTATTTTTTATAAGGCTGAATAATCCTTCAGTGAGGAAAAGTGAAGATTTCTCTCATAGAAAGCTGCTGACTAATGTGAGGTGGGTGAACTCTTTGGAAGTGCTCTGAGCAAATGCAGCTGGTACACAAAGGGCCATTTATTAAAACGCACCCTGGGGGCCCTGGTGAGGAAAGAGAAATTTAGGGCAACTACACATTGTTCCTACTCTGCTTCCTCAAGAATCAGACCATACAGCATGGTTGAAATTAGGAATCATAAGAGAATTCTGTATTTAATCAGTTTCTGCATAATCCTACACAGTGTAAAAGTAGAGATGATATTCTTTAAGCCTAAAGCTTTGTATTCTTCTTTGACCTCATAGTGAATCTCCCAAAATCCATCCCTCACTCTGCTTTTTATCTCACCTGGCCTGGTTGGGTGCCCCTGTGAACATATATAGCTTTAGATCTCTGCCTTCTCTTCTTCAATGAAACTTGGCTTCCTAAAAAGATAAAGGGGAATGCTTTCAGGACCTATGACTCTTCTTACTATTTCTCTTTGTCTTTGAACAATGGCTTGAAAGAGAGATACTTTATTAAATGCAAAGTGAGAAAAGATTTCTTGATCAAATGTTCTGTTTTTTTTTTTCTTTTTAAAAGTCTACATATATAAAATTCTGCTAAAGATCTTTTGAAGACGTTTTTAAGAGAGTGAATTATGGAAACACTTATTTTTATAACTCATTTCAGAAAAGTTGGAAAGAATTTGGCTCTATCAAGACAGAGTTTAGTAAGTATGAAAAAAGTAATCTTCATTCATTTAGAAAAATATAACCACAGACTCAAAAAATTAATAGAAAGGAAAGTGAAATTCACTAATATGAAAATTCAATAGTATGTTTAAAAGAAATTTCCAGGTTTATTATAAGGTGGCTATAATTATAAAGTAATTAGTAACAAGCTAGATACCAACAGTGTTGATAATAATGTTAAAGTTAATGATAATAATGTTAATGGCTCATGTACTTTTTTTTTTTTGGAGTCTTACTCTGTTGCCCAGGCTGCTGGAGTGCGGTGGCATGCTCATGGCCACCATAGATTGCTGGGCTCTGGCAATCTTTCCATCTCAGCCTTCCAAGTAGCCAGAACTACAGGTGCATGCTACCATGCCCAGCTAGTTTTTGATTTATTGTAGAGATGAGGTCTCACCATGTTGTCCAGGCTGGTCTTGAACCCACGGGCTTGCCTCAACTTCCCAAAGTGCTGGGATTACAGGCTTGAGCCACTGCACACAGCCAGCTCATGTACTTTTTAAAAAAGAATGTTAAAAAATCCAAAGGAACTGTCATTCCAAAACATTAAATTTTCCTAACATTATGGAAGCCATTTTGAGCCAGTTTTGAACATCTGATAATTTAGAATTTATTTTTGGAAATAATAATTCTCCTTCTCTAAATGCAAAGTAGAGCTTTGATCTTTTCAAGTGATGTCAACAAAATGGTAGACTAGGAAATTCCAATCTTTCATTTTTCAACAAAAACATCAAAAATAGTCGAGCAGAAACTGTATGAACCAACCTTGTCAAAACTCTGAAAACATTCAGATATGTATAGCTACCAAGTCAAAGCCTTACCAAGAAAAGTAAAAAAGAAAAGTCATCTTCAAAATGATGGGAAAATCTCCTGGCATCTGAACTTGTCTTTGACCACTCTCTTCCCAGCATGTCAGTGGTTTGGTCCTTTAAGCAATATACTGGCTCTCAGTTTCTTACCTTTAACTGGAGAGTACAGAGCAAAACTTATTTCCAAATTTGCATACATCTATTGTAACTTGTCTGGAGGACTATATGAAAGGCTGATGAAAGGATCTTGTCTCTGTTTCATCCAACCTGTAACTTAGGGAAGAAAAGTGGTGGAGACTGCTTACAAAAGTTGCAAGGTAACTACAGATCTACAAATACCCAGGACAAAAGAGTTTGGGAAGTGACATGCAGTAGACCATCTTAAGCCTAGAGGAGAAGGTGGTTTGAGTCTCTTTGGGAAATTAAGACATTCAAAAGAAGACATGTATATGGGGGCACTTAGAAAGTCACATGTACAGTCAGGCAAGTTGCATTCTCAAGAAAGACTTAAGAACACCTTAAACTTAAACCTCAGGATGATCCCTAGGCTCATTACAAGCCTAACTGTCAATTTTTTTTCAGACCAATCAGTAAAAATGGAGAGAGCTTTTGGCATTCATGAAAATTTTCATCCAAATATTAGCTGAATACAGAGATTTCAGTGATCACACATAATAAAAAATAGTCCTTGTAAAAATTGGAAGTCTAACAAGAAATAAACTGCTACATCCTTCAACAATTAAAAGAGGGAAGTGAATCTGATTTCCAGAGTTTTTCACATTATACTAGTTAAATGCCCACTTTTTAAAGAAAAAGATCACAAAATAAAAAAAAAAAGGAATACGTCACCCATTTAAAGGAACAAAATACATTGACAGACGTCATCCTTGAGGAAACTCAGATACCAAACTTACTAAAAAAGACTTTAAAACATCTGTTGTAAATATGCATAGAAAGCTAAAGGAAAACATAAACAAAGACCTAAATAGAATCAGGAAAACAACATATTTGCAAAATGAGAATATCAACAAAGAGATAGAAATTATTTTTTTAAAAAGCAGAAATCCTGAAGCTCAAAAATACAATAAATAAGATTAAAAATTCACTACAGAAGTTCAACATAAGATTTGAGCAGACAGAAAAAGTAAACACCAAACTTGAAGCAGGAAAATTAATGTGTGAGTCTGAGAAAAAAAAAATGAAGAAAAGCAAATGGAACCCAAGGCACTTGTAGAACAACACCAAGTGGACTAACATATGCATTATAAAAGTTTCAGAAAGAGAAGAAAGAACATGGCAGAATGAACATTTGGAAATATAATGACCAAAGTCTTCCCAAGTTGGATGAAAGACATAAATCTACAAATCCAAGAAGTTCAAAAACTCCAAGTATGATAAACTCAGAGACTCACAATAAGACACATTATGTCAAAAAAAAAAAAAAAAAGAATTTTGAAAACAGAGAGAATCATCTAGTCATGTACAAGGAATCATTAGTAAGTTTATCAGCCATTTTCTCATCAGAAATCTTTTAGTCCAGAAAGCAGTGGGATAATATATTTAAAATGCTAAAAGAAAAAAAAAACTGTCAATGAGGAATCACATATCTGACAAAACTGTCCTTTAAAATGAGGGAGGAATTAAGACATTTCCAGACAAATAAAAGCTAAGAGAGTTTATTACCTTTAGCTCTCCTTTACAAGAAATACTGAAAAGAGTCCTTCAGGTTGAAATGAAAGAATGCTAGTCAGTAACTTGAAGCCATATGAAGAAATACAGATCTTTAGTAAAGGCAAATGTGTGGGCAATTATAAAAGCCAATAGTCTACCTTTTATTATTTTGGCTTATAATTTTACTTTGTATTTTCTACAATACTTAAAGGACAATTGCACAAAAATAATTATATATTTATATATTTATGTAACTTGACACAGAATGCATAAGATGTGATTTGAAACATTAATATCATAAAGGGGGGGTATACAGTTGAAGTTAAGCTTGTATCAATTCAAATTACTTTGTTATAGTTTGGCATTGTTATGTGTAATTTCTGGAGTAATTGCAAAGACAAATATCTATAGAATGTACACAAAAGGAAATGAGAAAGGAATAAAAATGTGCTATTTTTAAAAAAATGATATGTAAAGGAAGGCAGTAATGGAGGAAATGAGATACAAAAAAAGTGATAAGATTTTTATAAAACAAATATGAAAATGGCAATAGTAAATCTTCCTTGTCAGTAATAACATTAAATGCTAATGAACTAAACTCTTCAGTGAAAAAAACAGAAATTGCCAGAATGGACAAATAAGCATGATCCAACTATATGGCATCTGTAAAAGACTCATTTAGATCTAAAAGCACAAATAGATTAAAGTGGAAGGATGAAAAAAGATATTCTCTGAAAATAGTAACAAAAATAGCTGGGTGACTATGCTAATATCAGAAACAATAGATTTTCAAAATATGTACAAGAAACAAAGAAAGACACTATATATTGATAGATCTATTCATTTAAAAAAATCTTGCAACTATTAATATGTATGCATCAAATAACAGAGCCCTGAATACATAAAGCAAACACTGAGAAACATGAATTGAGAAATAGACAATTCTATAATAGTCGATGGAGATTTAAACATCTAGCATTTAATAATGGATAGAGCAACCAGATAGAACACCAGTCTCCAATCTTTTTGGTATCAGGGACATGTTTCATGGAAGACAATTTTTACACAGGTGGGAAGAGGGGGATCATCAGGCATTAGATTCTCATAAGCAGCACACAACTTCCCTTCCTCACAAGTGCAGTTCAAAATAGGGTTTGTGCTTCTATGGGAATCTAATGCTGCCACTGATCTGACAGGAGGCATAGTTCCGCTATCTTGCTGCTCATCTTCTACCATGTGGTCCAGTTTGTAACAGGCCATGGGTCAGTACCAGTCCACAGCCCAGAGATTGGGACCCCTGAGACAGAAGGTCAATAAAAAAAGAGGGATTGAACAACACAATGGACCAATTAAACCTACTAGACATTAGTAGACAATAAACCACTGCACACAAATGACTGAAAAATAGATATTCTTATCAAGTACAATGAAATTCTTCAGGAGAGACCACATGTTAGATCACAAAACAAGCCTTAGTCACCTTTAAAAGATTAAAATCATACAAGACATCATTTCCAGTCACATTAGAATGAAATTAAAAATTAAGAGCAGAAGGAAAACTGCAAAATCTATAAATGTGTGGACAATAACAACACATCCTAGAACAACCAATGTTTCAAATAAGATGCCACAAGGAAAATGAAAATGTACCTGAAAACAAATAAAAATGAAAACACAACATACTAAAGTTGTGGGTTCAGTTGAAACAGTGTTAAGAGAAAATATTGTACCTATAAACACATATTTTAAAAAATGATCTAAAATTAATAACTTGGAGGAACTTGAAAAAGAAGCAAAAATAAATAAATAAATGCAAAGTAAAATAGCAAAGATTAGAGCAGAGGTAAACAAAATTTTAAAAAAGAGAGCAATCAATAAAACCAAAAAGTGAATCTTTGGAAAATCAACAAATTGACAAAGCATTAGTAGAATAAGAATAAAAGAGAGAAATCTCAAATTACTAAAATCCAAAGTGAAAGTATGAACATTTCTACCAATTTTACAGGGATAAAATGGACTGTAAGTGAATACAATGAATAATTATACACCAACAAATTAGGCCAAATTCCTAGAAACACACAATCTATCAAAATGGACTCATGAAGGAATTTTAAAAAAGGTCTGTGTAGACCTAAAACCAGTAAGGAGATAAAATCAGTAATCAAAAACTTTCTTTCTTTTTTTTTTTTAATAAAGATGTGGGGTACAATTCAGGGTTAGGTATACAAACATTGATTAGCAGGTACCCTTGTTGATGAGGTATGCCCCTCCCTCCCCTAGCAGTTTCCCTCAATTGCCAATCCCACCCCTCCTCCCCTGACAGTTTCCCATAACAGCCAATCATTTTCTTATAGTATTATAATTGTTCAAGGTCTGCTTATGAATGAGAACCTATGGTACTCTGTTCTTTGTTTCTGTGATAGATCACTGAGTATGATCGACTCTAAATCCATCCAAGTTGCTACAAAGTCCATATGTTTGTCCTTCTTTATGGCTGCATAATATTCCATTGTGTAGATGTACCACATTTTGTTATCCAGTTCAGTTTCAATGGGCAACATGGTTGGTTTCATGTTTTTGCTATTGTGAATAGAGTTGCAACAAACATACATATGCAGGTATCTTTTCTGTAAAATGATTTGAGTTCCTCTGGGTATATTCCCAATAGGGGAATTGTTGGGTCATATGGAAGGTCAATTTATAGTTCTTTCAAAAACCACCACACTGTCTTCCAAAGAGGTTGCACTAGTTTGCATTCCCACCAGTAGTGTAGAAGCATTCCTTTTTTTCCACATCCTTGCCAGCATCTGTTGTTGTTTGTTTTATTAATGATGGCCAATCTTTTATCGGGGTTAGGTGGTATCTCAATGTGGTTTTGATTTGCATTTCTCTGATGATGAGTGAGACTGAGCACTTTTTCATGTGTCTGTTGCCTGACCATATATCTTCTTTTGAGAAGTGCCTATTCATGTCTTTTGCTCACTTTTTAATGGGGCTGTTGTGGTTGTTTTTT
>CAUYQG010246367.1:0-18441 GCA_963574415.1 Tarsius wallacei | reverse complement strand
GCCGGGCGTCGTAGCACACGCCTGTAGTTCCAGCTACTTGGAAGGCCGAGGCGGAAGGATCGCCGGAGCCCAGCAGGTCGAGGCTGCGGTGGCCGGAAGCGGCCACTGCACTCCAGTCTGGGCGACGGAGTGAGACGCCAACTCAAAAAAAAAAAAACAAAAAAAAACCAAGAATATGTTAATAAAGGATCTTCCCAGTGGTACTACACATGGATAGTGTGGATAAATTTGCTAGTTCCTCAGTCCCAATTGTCACATTAGCTTAAGAACATGGTCTTTAGAAATACTTGTTCAAGTTCTCTACTTTATACTGCTTAATTATCTTTGAGCTCTGCACAAATAGATCAAAGCACTGCATGCGAAGGCATACCTTTTTCTTAAATGATGGTAATGATATCTGTAGCCAAAATGGAACTATATATCCTACACTAACTGTTGAGTCAGTTCCCGTTCTAAGCACCAGCTAGGTACTCTGTTCTATAAGTAGTGGAGATTGCCACAGATCTTAATCTCAGTTCCAGCTTGCTTCCTGTGCTATACATGGTGGGTGACAAATTTTAAGGCTGAGCCCTTATTTTAGCTTCTTTTTCTGTGAAAGGACACCCAACAGGCAGCTTTAAAATATGTCCGACTTCTGCTTGGTATGTGTTTTCCTGGAGCAAATTGGTAAAATTCACCTTCCGCTAACAACTTTGAAAAAAATGTAAGCTCCTGGTATGTGTGAATTCTGGATTTTGAGGGAGGGGAGTCTTACAAAACTATGAATGCAGTTTCTTACGGTATTTCCTTTTGCTTAACAAGAACTTCATTACAGGCATTTAGATACTTACTTCCCCCTCCCCATCCAGTTGAGACTTATCGCTATCTAATTATAAAAGTGACTCATAAAAGAATATGTCTACCTCTCACCGAGCAGAACTGTGTGACACAGCAGAAGGACCAACGGACTTTTTAATAAGTGTCACTGTTGTAAATTAATCACTGCTATCAGCACTTTCCTTATTTCTTCCCATGGGTGGGTACCACTATGGGCACTGACATTTACAGTTTGCTCATAATTCTCCCATCCACCAAATTCATTCCTCATCCCCTGTCCTCTCCCAGCCTCGTCTGAACCTATATGTTCTTTTCCAAGTCCTTTTGATACTAGGAGCTTATTTTTTTTTTAAATGAGGTATTTTCCCTCCTCAAAAATTTCCTTCATTCCTTCCCTTAACTCGAAATTGATTTCCAAAGCTTTATAATACCATAGTTTTTGAAATTTGCCCCATTATAGGTCTTTCCTTTATTATTATTAATTATTCTCAAAAACTTTTTAAAATATATTATGTAGAGACAAGTTCTCACTATGTTGCCCAGGCTGGCCTTGAACTCCTGGGTTCAAGTAATCCTCTTGCCTTGGCCTCCCAAGGTGCTGGGATTATAGGTGTGAGCCACCACACCCAGCCAAGCCACTGCACCCAGCCTCCTTTGGATCTTCTCCTCTCATAGTGCCAGGACGAAGTGTGTGTTGTGTTGTGTTGTGTGTGTGTGTGTGTGTGTGTGTGTGTGTGTGTGTGTGGTGGGAATAGGGTCCATGCACTTGACCCTTGGCTTCCATTTCCAAATTTGTTCCAGCAATTGAGTCATGCAGTAGATTCATACCATACTGGGCTCTCCCCCTGGCCTGTTCTGTCATTGCTGGAGAACCTCAGCACAGTGGCCCTGTCACCTGTGCCTACTTCTGGTGTGAGCTAGAGGATTAACCACAGCTAGCATCCCTAGAAACTACTGTCATGCTAGAATACTAACTAGGAAATTATATTTCTGGAAATGTCACTGTTCTACTAAGCAGATCCATGCAGAGAGAAGCTTGCTACTATCTTAGCATTTCTCAGCCTTTTGACCTTCTAGAGTATCTACTTGGCTACTCACTACCTCCTTCTCCATTGCTCAGAGCTGTCAGTGGTTACTGGAGAAATGAAAATGAAATTTCCACAAAATGGTGGAAATAAAACCCCCTGTAATTTCCAGAGGCTCATTCTGAGCGGGGTGCTTACTCCTTACCGCTTGGCAGACATTTCATCTCTGCCTACTGTCGGCCCTTCCCTGTTTGTCTTCCTGTCGTCTCCTCAGCACCCTTCTACCCCAGTCTCTCTGAACTGGCATGCTTTCTCTGATTTTACTGGGTCGTGCGCAGTTTTATGAGTGTTTTCTCAACTTCCTCTTATGTGAACCTCCTCTTCTTGAAAAATTTCTGGAAAAATTGCCTCTATTTTTCTACCACTGTTTGGCTCCTTATTATCCAATATTTGGTTTCATCAATATATTTAAGATATTTCTGAAAAGATACGTATGTTCCCAGAGTTTTGAGAAGTCTCCTTCCATTACTTCTCACAGAATTTGAGGCAATTAACCAATACTTCCTGAAAACGCGTCTTCACTTGGCTTGCTGCAAAACACTAATTTTTTCTTTCTTTTTTTCCCTGTTTTTCTACCTTTTAGTAGAAATTTCCTGGTGTAAAGCCCTTGGATTTCCCCCCCTCCATTTTTGTCTTTATGCATGCATATGAGGGGGGACCCCCAAAAAACCAGAACTACTTTCTAGAGAATGGACCCCTTGTAATACAGGCTTCCCCCACTAGGGGAGTGATCTAGGAGCCCAACAGCCTCAGTGTACCAGCTAGTGTTGTGAGAGGTTGCATTCTGCTTCAGTGAATTGTTTTTTTGGAGATTCTTCCAATGCATTTGCCCATTCGTGATGGATGTTCTACATGAACAACCTCCCACACTGCACTGAGTGTTCAGCCGTTTTTGACCCCAAATGGCATGACTCCTATGCCCCACCCTCCCTATTGCCCTCATCTCATCTCAAGTGACTTGTTTTTTTTGCATCTGGGTGAAAAAGTCCTCAAAGGGAAATGTTTTGCCGATGTGAAAGGGTGAAACAAACAAACAAACAAAAAACAGCAGAAGCACTAAAAGCCATCAAAATTGACAAGTTCAAAAACTTTTGAGCAGTAGAAAAAGTATCTCAATAGGTATATTGTATCAAATAGAGACTATTTTTAAAGTGACCAAAGTTTAAACATGCAAGAATAAAGACACATGTTTTTATAAATAACTTTAGGTTTTTTTGGATTCCCCCCCCCCCATATCTACATGTACACTGACTTGCATGCAAATTACCAGCTCCAGTCACTTCTGCATGCTCTACTTGTGCATCTCTGTCTGTCTGCTGAAAACCTGCACTGCCTTCTTAGATTCAGCGTATCTGAAACCAAATTCCTTGGCAGAATGTCGTCAAGCGGTTCTTCTTCTTGGAACGACATTGCTATTCTTGATCTTTCCTCGGCCATCAGCCCTGATGACACTGTGGTCTCTCAGCTGTGGTCCCCCAGCTGCTCCGAGGGTCTGCCTCTCATGGTCCTGGACCACCACCACCACTCTTCTTTAGGCCTCTTGCTTGGATGTGTCCTCCACTCCCCATCTTCTTGCTCATTATGACTCCTTTTTACAATGACCCAGTCTGATTGATTTCCCTCTAATTTGCAAACCTCACCTAGAGCTGCTCATTCAAACTTAATCTGATACATGTCTTGACTGACTGATACACGTCTAGGCCATCCAACCTCACTCCTATTTTACTTTCCTGTTCCCCTTGGTGATTCAGGCTCACTGTCCCCAGGCACCTCCCACAGTTCTGTATTTCCGATTTGCTAGTTTCTTACTTTTCCTGAAAGTTCTTCTTCTGCTGTTTTTGGTTTCAATATAAGTTTTCAATTTTTTAAATCAGAAAATATAGTTTATTTAAATTAGAGAGAGAGAGAGAGAGAGAGAGAAGATTCGCCTTCCCAAGGTAGGAAAAGGGGTCAGAGCTAGGAAACATGGCCTTGCCATCGCTCAAAGAGCACATGGTCACACCATAGCTTAGCAAGGCAAAGGCCAAACATTTTTTTTTTTTTTGAGTTGGAGTTTCACTCTGTCACCCAGACTGGAGTGCAGTGGCACGCTCCCGGCCACTGCAGCCTCGATCTGCTGGGCTCCAGCGGTCCTTCTGCCTCAGCCTTCCAAGTAGCTGGAACTACAGACGCGAGCTACCACACCTGGCTAATTTTTTGATTTATTGTAGAGATGAAGTCTCGCCAAGTTGCCCGGGCGGGTCTCGAACCCACGGGCTCAGGTAATCCTCTCACCTCAGTCTCCCAAAGCGCAGGATTACAGGCTGAGCCAATGAGCCCAACTCCAAATTTATTTAATTTTAAATTTTACTTTTCAAATACTTTCAATATCCCACCCCCCTTCCAGGGTTTTCTGATAACCTTAACCAAAGGGAATCTTTATTTTGTATTATGAAGACACAGGCTTCTTTCTTCCTCTGTCCCTCCTCTCTTCTCCTCTCCTTCCTTCCTTCCTTCCTTCCTTCTTTCCTTCCCCTGAGGCCCAAATTATTCTTCTTTGTTTTATAGTGTGTTTGTACCTTTTGGAATAGTCCTTAGGATTCTGGCCTAAGGGCCATTAGGTTTTGACTTTAGACATCGTTGGATTTGAATCCTGGCTTGTTCACTTTGTACCTCTGATTTTGGTCACATTTGAGTCTTAAATTTTAATCTGTAAAATGAAGAACACAGAAAGGATTTTGGTGAAGACCAGATAAACTATTGGGACTTATGTCAGAGAAGGTTGTAGGGCACATGGTAGAATCCCCGACAGGTTTTAAGTCTTGGCATTGTACTGTGTCTTGGTTCCTAGTTGGTAAGATGGGGCCAGTTAATGCTATTCACCACATGAGTTATAGAGGGATTAGGGAAATGCCCAGCCTGGAATGGGTGCTGAGTAGATGCCAGAGCCATATTATCATTGTTTTTTATTGTTATACTCATGCCAGGACTTTCCAGACAAAGTTCATATAACATCTCACTTATCCTCAGTTCTCGAAAAGTACCCCTTGAGCTGGTTCCATTTAACATTTTGCAGTCAAGGAAACCAAGGTTCTACAGCTGTTTCTAGACAAAGATGGAGCTATGATGTAAACCAAGAAGTTACCTGGTTTAAATTTTATGTGCTTTTTGTTAGAGCACAATAAAGCTAACATGTGGTAGAGCATTCAGTAAGTGTTAATATCCATAGGGCTCACCCACTTAATACTAATGCATAGTTCGTGTTGTAGGGGAACTTATGTTCTAGTTGGGGATGGGGAGCAAGCAGATGACATGTGAGAGAGAAATCACATTAAAGCAGAGCAAATGCTGGCACAGATAGTACAGAATGCTGTGGGGACACCAGAGATGATGCAACGAGCTCTGTCTGGCAAGGGGAAGAAGTCCCCTACTCTAGAAAGACAGCATTTGAAGGAGCACTTGAAGCTTAAGTAGGAGTTTGTAAGGTGGAAAATGCAAGTTGTTCTTGCAAGAAAATGTGATTTCTGCCTCAGAGGCATGGAGCTCTGAAAGATCCTGACACCTTCAGGAAATGAGTGAGCGACCCTGTGACAGAAACAAGGGGGCTATGAAGAATGAGAGGAGACAGAAATGGGTTGATGGCCATCATTAGGGTTATCTTTACATGCCCATTAGCAGTCTTAATCCTGGCTCAGAATCATTGGAGATCTTGAAGATTTCTTCTTTCTCTTTCTCTCTCTCTCTTTCTTTCTTTCTCCCTCCCTCCCTCCCTCCTTCCCTTCCTGCCTTCCTTCCACAGGATCGCACTCTGTCACCCAGCCTGGTGCAGTGGCACAGTCATAACTCACTGCAGCCTTGAACTTCTGGGTTCAAGTGGTCCTTTTTCCTCAGCCTCCTGAGTAGCTAGGACCAGAGACATGCACTACCAGGCTCAGCAATTTTTTTAAAAGTATTTTTTTGCAGAGATGGAGTATCACTATACTGCCCAGGCTGTCAGAGATTTCTTGAACCAAGAAAGGTACATGCTCATCTTTGTTTTTTGTTTTTTGTTTTTTTTTTTTTGAGTAGGAGTCTCACTCTGTCGTCCAGACTGGAGTGCAGTGGCCACTCCCGGCCACTGCAGCCTTGACCCACTGGGTTCTGGTGATCCTTCCGCCTCAGCCTTCCAAGTAGCTGGAACTACAGGCGCACACTACCATGCCCGGCTAATTTTTTCATTTATTGTAGAGATGAGCTCTCGCCAAGTTGCCCAGGCGGGTCTCAAACCCACGTGCTCAGGCAATTCACTCACCTCAGCCTCCCAAAGGCACGGGATTACAGACTGAGTCACCGAGCCGGACTTCATCTTTGCTTTTGATGAAGAAGATTTGCTGCACAGTAGACAATGAGGTGTGGTGATTGTGTAACAGGTTGTTGAAATATTTAAATAAAAGTGAGAGCCCAAAGCATTTGGGATGAATAAGAAGCAAATTCTAGAGATATATCTGAGATGGAAATGATTGGTTTGGTGACTTACTAGATGTTGGAGATACAGTGTTGTCAGAGATAAAGGTTTCTAGTTTGGGAGACTAGATGGGTAATACTTTATTGAGTAATGATTTTTAATAATTTATTCTTAAAATTTTTGTTGAACAATCTGCAGTCTGTTAGTTCATGAAAGGACCCACAAACTCCTTAATTCCAAAAAAAATCTTACTATCTGGATACTGTCACATCAAACTCAGATGCCTTATTTTTTTAATAGTGGCGAAAACTTGAGATTTTTATAAATGTGTATCACTGAATAGAGCCTCTTGCAGAGGGAATTGTTTTGCTGAATTTGAGGCAGTTCGAAAGCCATTTGTTTAAATTCCAAACTATTCACCACTTATGAAAATTTATTTTAGGATACTTAGTGTTTATTGATTACCTGCTTTTAAGATGTGAATCTCTGCAGAGGAGTTTCTTTTTGGTTCGTTCCTGCTGCTCCAGCTGCATTTCCAAAGGAAGTGCTGGGGCGGTGATGCTGAGTCAGGTCACCGGTTCCAGTACTGATGTGGGAGGCAGTGGACGGCAGGTTTTAGTCTCCGAAGTAGAGACTGTGCTTCCTAGGAGAGATTTTCTTTTTCAATACTATTTCCAACAGCTGAATTAGAACTGACTAAAGTGACAGGCTGGAGGTCCTGGTTGCCCCTGGGATGGTAAGAGAAAGCATCCACTTTTGCGATCGGAAGGCCTCACGCAAAATAGAAAAGGTCTATCAGGACCTGTCTCCAGAAAAGATAAAGCCAAATGTTTTGACCAAGAAGATGGAACTTGAACATCTGCAGGTTAGTAGGAATCACTGAGGAAGTGACGGATGTGTTAGATTAATAGACACAATCTGTTAAATGCCTGAATAATAATACACAGGAAAGACAAGAAGAAAGAAGAAAACTAAGATCTAGACATAAACAAGATTTACCTCGCCAATTGAGCAGGCTTCTGAGAGCTTTAAAAAGAGTGGTAGAGCAATAGAATTATTCACTTTTAAGTTCACTTACCTTTAATTGTACTCGCTGAAATCTAGAAAATAGAAGTTAAGTAAAAACTTTTTTTTGGTGATAAAAGGCATTTAGCTATTGACCTTAAGAAACAATAGATTCGCCTGATGGCTTACATTACTAATATGACGAGTTATTGTCTCCTCAACAATGTTGTGCTAATAGCCAATACTTTATAAACCCATCTTCCACAGCTGGAGAAATGCTTATATCTTTGACATTTAACTTTAGCATATCCCAGTTTATCTGGCGTAAAGTAGCTGCTCACAATTAATCACTCCCAGGCGCTGAGATATGTGTGTGGTGGTAAGACATCTGTGGGAGTATGTGGCTTCATTAAAATGCTGCTTTCTTAGTCATTGTTATATTAATTTTTAATGCTTTCCTTGAAATGCCAGTCACTGTGAGCAATAATAGCTTCTGTTATGGCTATGCACTGCTGTCCTGAATGGTTTGTTTTTTCAGAAGTATTGTAGTAGAAAAGTCGTGTTTATGTCTGGGTTATATGAAGATGAAATTGCTGAGTGATTATAATATTAACTTTGTTTTAAAATATAGAGGCAAAATGAAAGAAAGGAGGGAAAAAAGAAAGGATGGAATGGAGGAAGGGGAAAAGCAGTATTAACCATTAAAAACTGTAGTTGGTACTATTTATTGAACACCTACTACCTACTGAGTCACCCACCATGTTTTGAAAAAAATACCTCATATCTCCATTTTACAGAGGGAGGTTCAGGGAGATTGATTAACTTGCTCAAGGTTAAGAGTGGGAGCCAGGATTTAAAATTAATTTTTTTAACTCAAAAATTATTTCCTAATTGCCGCAAGATTCTATGTCTCTCATTAATTTTTTTGTTTATTTCAGCTGGGTAATGCTAGAAGATGTGTGAAGTATATAATCCAGCCAGAATGCCAAGTTAAATTCAGCTTATATTTAAAAAGAAAAACATTATTTTTCAAGGCCTCAGAGTATTAGCTCTGTGTATTACAGGAAAGATTATGCTTAGGTGGATGTAGGGAAAACCTTGTGGTCTTTTTCTGAATTTGCTATGGCCTTGGGTAAGTCAAATGACCTCCCTGGGTGATGTTCAGAACATTATTGATGTTATATAATTTATTCTTATCAGTGCCACAAGTGTGGTTAGACGTATTTCCTCCCTAATGTATAATATAATTAGGGAAGAGACATTTAGACTTGAGTGATTTTTTTCCCCTTTTTTTCAAGGTCAACCAACAATTATATATATAAACTTTATAGATACAACGTTGAGTGGAAATGAACTTCTGAATATAGGTCAAATACTTTAAAGAAACCATACAACTGCATCTGCTCCCCGCTATGCCCGAATTTGATCCACTTACTAGGAAGCTCTCCCAAGGTGCTACTCACGCTCTCTTGTCAGTGCATTCCTGACCAAGTGTGCCTGTCCTGTATTCTGTGTATAACGGATTAATAATTAACTTTCTTCTGAACCCCTGGCATATCCCCTCTTTTGTCCAAATTCTTATAAACACTCGAGTTGATAAAATGACAGGCTGAATATTGCTAATGTAAATATTTTAATTCCGTTGTAACATCTCATAAGAATTGAGCTAATTAATACCATGTTTGTATGTTTAATATTATATTTGTTATTTCATTTTCCTGTATCTTAATTCTTACTCTTCTATATAATATTGACACATACTCCTTTATCTGAGGCAACAAAAAGATTTGAGAAAAGTCATTATAAAAACTATTTTCCCTCCAACCTGACTGCTTTGTTTTGTTTCCTTTAATGTTGGAATTTTAGGTTTTTTGCATTATGTAGTTGATGGTAGAATATTCTTGTAATACCAAAAGTCAGAGACTCACAAGAAATTTTAAGAAGTTGGCCTGTTTGTCCAACTACTACAAAATTATAAGACTACCTTTTTGTGTGGTTTTCTAAATGCACTCCATGAAACTTCTCTTTATATCTGTCTTCTCTTTGATACACTGAGGTTTACAGTGTATCAGCCTCATTAGAAATAAAAAAGTACTGTGTTGCTGTCTTTCAGATGATCTCAAGTAATTTGGGAGATGTTCTCCATTTTTTCAGGCTCAGCACTCTATTTTGTCCCTGCTCTTATCTCTAACACCTTTGATTCTCTTATTGGACAGTAATAGCGTCACTCCCAACAAACCTGTGCCATCATATCCCACTTTTTTCATGGGGTTCAGAATGGTAATCTCACCTATCTAAGAGTGAGGTACTACTTTGTTCTGACTGTGTGAAGAGTGGAAGACTAGTGAAATATACTAATGGGCTCTTCAAAGTGGAATGGGCTTTATTTCCAACTAACAGCCATGTCAGAAAGCCCATCCATACCCATCCCTATAGGCTCAGAACAGAGTGTGGGAAGATCCAATTTCATTTGTGGACAGCCCTGACTACCATTTATTGCTTTGAGTTCTAATTACAAATAAGACAAACTCACTGTGAGAGGGCTTAAAATTTTTTCAAAGTTCAACCCAGGACAGTAGAATGCCTTTGCTCTCCCTTGAGCCCTAATACATTTTTCAAGCCCTCTCGGAACATAAGAATTATTACCATACATGTATGTATATGCACATATGTGTTTTCTTTTAATCTTGTCCTCAATTTGTCCCTCCTTTAGAATTTTTTTTTTTTTTTTTTTGGTCATCAATAAAACAAAACTGTGAATAAAACAGAGAAAACTCAGAGCTTAGGTAGATTCATTGGTGAATTCTACCAAACATTTAAAGAGGAAATAAACCAGTCATGTATGGTATAAACCCTTTCAGAAAATAGAGGAGGAACAAATGTTGCCCAATTTATTTTATGAGGCCAAAATTTTCCTCATACTAGAGCCAGATACAATCAATAGAAAACTATAGCTAGTATTCCTGATGAACATAAATAAAACACTCTTTAACAAAGCATTTGCAGGGGCCAGGTACAATTATTCCTGTTTGGCATAGAAGGTAAATAAGAAATTGAAGATATAAAACTGCCATTATTCATGATGATTTGATTGTATCTATAAAAATTTCAAATATGTTTTCAGATAAATTATTAGAAATAATAAAATTCACATAATTACTGAATTCGGAATCAATATACACAAATCAATTGCATTTCTCTATCAGCAAACATAAGTTATAAATCTATTTTTTAAATAATGCTTTTAAAGAAGCATTAAAAATCCAGCATCTAAGAAGACACAATAAAAATGTGTGTGGCCTTTCTGCAGAAACCTATCAAACTTCAGCGAGCTCCTAGGGAACCCTCTCTTGGGAGTTGAGTGGGAGGATTTCAATGAGAAAAATTAGAAATTACTTAACTATTTTAACAGATTTATCATGTCCGTGGATTTGAAGTCTCAGTTATTTCCCTTCTCTCCAAACTTACAGATTTAATGTGATTCTAATTAACATCCCAAGTATGTGTGTCCATGTATATGTGTGAATGCCTGTGAGCTTTAGTGGGATATGACAGACTGCCTCTAAACTTAATGTTGGAAGGGACTAGAATAAGCAAGATGACCTTTAAGAAAATAAAGTGGCCGGGTGCAGTGGCTCACTCCTATAATCCCAGCACTTTGGAAGGCTGAGATGAGAGGATTGCCTGAGCCCACAGGTTTGAGACGAGCCTGGGCAACTTGGCGAGACCTCATCTCTATAGTAAATCAAAAAATTAGCCAGGTAAGGTGGCACATGCCTGTAGTTCCAGCTACTTGGAAGACCGAGGTGGAAGGATCACCTGAGCTCAGAAGGTTGAGGCTTAGGTGGCCATGAGCATGCTACTGCACTCCGGTCCAGGTGACAGAGTGAGACTCTGACTCAAAAAATAATAAAAATAAAAATAAAAAAATAAACTGGAAAGAATTATCCATTCCAGATAGCAAGACATGTTAAAATGCAACAGTCATTAGGCATTCTATTTGTGTAATGACATACAAACACACCATGGAAAAGAGTAGAGGGCCACATAACAGACTCTCACCTTTCTAGACAGTTGCTTAATGACAAAAGGGACTCCAAAAAGCACTGTTTGGAGCCTTTTAGATATGTGGGACAGGGTCATTTGGGTAGTCATATTAATGAGATTTGATCTCCATCTCACAAAAATAACACTTCTTTCAAGGATGATTATAGGTCTTAATGAGAAAGACAAAGAAACAAAACTTGTGGAAGATAATATATGAGCATATCTAGCTGCTTGCAGAGCAGGCAAAGTTGTCTTAAACAGGACACCCAGTATATTAGCTATGGAAGAAAAGACTGATGATCTGGAATACATTAAAAGTAATCATCACAAGACCCTATGGAGAAAGCAAAAACCGGTTATGGGACTATTAATGTTTTCTATTTTGTGTATCAATTTTGGTAAATTGCATTATTTTTTTTTTGAGTCAGTAACTCTCTCTGTTGCCCAAGTTAGAATGGCATAATCACTGCTCGCCGCAGTCTCAAACTACTGCACTCAAGGGATCCTCCCTTCTCAACCTCCCAAGTAGCTGGAATTATAGGCATGCCGCCACTATCTTGTGATATTTGTCGTAGGTTTCTTTTAATTGCCATTTATCAGAGTAAGCAAGTTTTCTTCTATTCCTGTGCTTCCTAAGAGTTTCTGTCATGAGTAGTGATACATTTTATTAAATACTTTTCTGATTATCTCTACTGAGAATCATCATATACTTTTTATCCTTTATTCTGCTAATAAAGCAATTCTCTTGCCTCAGTCTCCCAAAATGGGGAATTACAGGTGTGAGCCACTGTGCTTGGCCTGATTTCTAATTTACTTGTATTGTGTTAGTGAAACAAACTATTATTTCAGTATGTTGCCATTTGTTTAGATTCACTTTGTGTTCCAAGATGTGATTAGTTTTCATCAGTATGCTATGTGTGCTTGAAAAGAATGTTTTGGGTTAAATGTTCTACTTAGTTCGATAGGTAAATTGTTGATCATGTTGTTTAGATCTTTCACATATTTTTTCTTTTCATTCTAACAGTTATTGAGAAAATTATTTCCATTTTTGAAGATATATCTTTTTTCCTTATAACTCTGCCAATTTTTGCTATGTGTACTTTGAGGCTGTATTATTTGATGCATACACATTTAGAATTATTTATTTTCCTTATGCATTAAATTTTTTATGAATAAAGTTCTCCACTTTATCTCTTTTTCTTTTCTTTCTTTCTTTTTTTTTTTTTAACCAGGGTCTGTATGACATTAATCTTTTTTTATTTTATTTTATTTTTTGTAGAAATGAGGTATCACTATATTGCCTAGGCTGATCTCGAACTCATGGGCTCAAGTGGTCCTCCTGCCTGGGTCTTCTAAAGTATTGGGATTAAAGGCATGAGCCAATGTGCTTGACTTTCTTTTTTTCTTCTTTATTTCAATTGCTTTAGGGTGTACAAAAAGTTTTTGGTTACATGGTTGTATTATACAGCGGCGAAGAAGTCTGGACTTCAAGTGTCCCACTATACCCACCTGTTCACAGTACCCGATAGGTGATTATTTTCATGCCTCCATCCCTTCTCACCTCTTCTGTGTCTCCATGCTTTTGAAGATCCTTAGTTTAGCTCTCACTTACAAGTGAGAACATGCCATGTTTGGTTTTCTGTTCCTGTGTTAATTCACTCAGGATGATGTTCTCTAATTCCATCCAACTCACTACAAAAGACATTATTTTATTCTTTTGATGGCTGAGTACTATTTCACAGTGTATATATACCACATTTTCATTATCCACCGATCAGTTGATGGGCATTTTTTTATAAAATGATTTCTGTTCCTTTGGGTAGATTCTGTTTTATTTCTTGAAATGCTTTTTTACCTTAAAGCTGTTAAATTTGTTATTAATGTAGCTACACTTGCTTTTTTAAGTTTAACATTTACATGTTATATCTTTTTCCTTCCTAGTAACCCTAATCATTTTTATACCTTACCTTTTAGTTGTATCTTCTATAAAGAGCATAGATTTGGAGTTCATTTTTTTAATCTAGTCTGACAGTCTTTTTTACTGAAGTATTACTAAGTCCATCAACATTTAATATAATTTTTTTAATATTTGGGTTTAAAGTACTATTTTAAAATTTGTTTTCTATTTGTCTTATCTTTTCTGTAGTTCCTTTTCTTTTGTGTCTTTTGGATTTATTTAAGTACTTTTTTCTATTTTATTTTCTCACTAGTAGTTGGAGTTGGAATACTGTATACTTTTACCATTCTTTTAGTGACTGTCCTTTAAAATCACAAACATATTTTGCCTTTTTGGGGGCACTTTTACCTGTTTTTAGCAAATTAAGCTGCCTTAAGATTTTTTAACTTAATAAATTCCACTTCATGTTAGTATTCTTTTATTTTAATACTTTTTCTGTTAAAAACTCTACAAGACATTAATGCTATTTATATGGCTAGTGTTATTTAATTTTTGTATTTGCCCTTTCTTATTGTGTCTCCAAGTTTTCATTTGGGATTATTTTCTCACTGCTTGAGAATGACCATTTTGTATTTCCTTTAGTGCAGGTCTTCTAGGTGACACATTCTTCAGTGTTGTTTTTGTTTTTTTAAATCTTAAAATAGGTTTTTTTATTTCCTTATTGAAAAACATTTTTGCAGGGTGTAGAATCCTAGTAAGTAGTTTCAGCATTTAAAGAAGATCATTCAACTATCTTCTAACTTTCAATAACACTGACTTCTTAACAAAAATAATTTATTTATTGATTCTTTGAAGGTAATCTATTTGTGGTTGCTTTTAAGATGTTATTTTTAACTTTTTTTTTGCATTGCCCAGGTTGGAGTGCAATGGCAAGATCATGGCTCACTCTGCTCACTCCAGTTTCAACCTCCTAGGCTCGTGTGCTGTACCACACCCAGCTAATTTAATTTTTTTTTTTTTTTTTAAGTCTTGCCCAGGCTGGTCTCAAACTCCTGGGCTCAAGCAGTTTTCCTGTCTTGGCCTCCCAATGTGCTGGGGTTGCAGGTATGAACCACCATGCCTGATCTTAAATTTCTTAATTGCTTATTCAGACAGCTTTAAATTATTTTAAACTGATGGTTGTTGTATTAGTTTTTCTCATTTTCAGTTTTCTTTTCTTTTCTGAGTTGGAGTCTTATTCTGGTGCCCAGGCTGGAGTACAGTGGCACGCTCACAGTTACCACAGCCTCATCCTGCTGGACCGAGGCGTTCTTTCTGCGTCAGCCTTTCCAGTAGCTGGAACCACAGTTGCACACCACCATGACTGGCTAATTTTTTGATTGATTGTAGAGACAGGTCTCACCAATTTGCCCAGGCTGGTCTCGAACCCTTAGGCTCAGGCAATCCTCTCACCTCTACCTCCCAAAGTGCTGGAATTACAGGCATGAGCCACTGTGCCTGGCCATTTTCAGCTTTTTTTTTTTTTGAGTTGGAGTCTCACTCTGTCGCCCAGACTGGAGTGCAGTGGCCGCTCCCGGCCACCGCAGCCTCGACCTCCTGGGATCCAGCGATCCTTCTGCCTCAGCCTTCCAAGTAGCTGGAACTACAGGCGCGTGCTACCACGCCCGGCTAATTTTTTTTTTTTTTTTTTAATTTACTGTAGAGATGAGGTCTCGCTTGCCCAGGCGGGTCTCGAACCCGTGGAATCAGGCAATCCACTCACCTCAGCCTCCCAAAGCGTGGGATTACAGGCTGAGCCACCAAGCCTGCATTTTTAGCTTTTAACAGCAGTTCTACTGTATGCCTATGTATAGGTTGTATAGGGCTTTGAAATCAGTGTCTTGATACTTTCTCTTACAAAGTTTTTACTCATGCCCTCTCTTCAAATGATGCTTCTATGTTATTCTATGTTATCCTCCTCTTTTAGAACTCTGATTATTCACAGGTTAGAGTTTTTACTTTATCTTTTATTTTCTTATTTTCTATACAATATTTTCTTTACTACTGACTCTGTATGCTTCATTCTAGATAGTTCCTTTTGATCTCTCTTTGATGCACTAATTTTTTATTCAGCTGCTTCTAATTTGCCATTAAACACATCTTTTGAGGCTCTAATTCTGGTTATATGATTTATCAGTTTTAGAGTTCCTCATTTTAAAATATTCTTTCTAGTTATCTGTTGAAATTCTCTATTTTGGTGTTTGCTCTCTTGAAGAAATTTAAAATAGTTATTTAAAAATATTTGTCAGATAATAATCTGTGGCCCCTATGTGTCTTTTCTGTTGTCTGTTTTTTCTACTAATTTTTCTTTTAATTTGTGTTTCCATGTTTGTTTTTTTTTGTTTGTTTGTTTTTTATGCTATGCAGATGCCTAGGTTGATATCATCTCTTTCCAGATAAGACTTATGTTTGTTTTTGCCAGGGAGCTGGGATACTAACACTCTGGGATCACCTTGAAGTATGTTCAGGGATTTAAAAGATTTGAAGTTGAATTTCAGCCCTGAAAAATTTTAACTTGTCTACTTCTAGTTTACCTTAGTTACTAGTGTGGCAGAATTTTGACTCCTAACCCGAAATGAGGGGTGTCACTAGGGCCAATCTCCCTTAGAGGTCATGATCCTCCAATCCCGTTCTCCTGATAAAGTGCCCACAAACTCTCACCTTAAGATGGGGATAGGGAGCGTGTCTTGGGGTAGGGACCCAGAAGTTCCATGAGCCAACCTTCACTCCCTAGGTCTGTGTCCTCCCATGTATTCTGGCTCACTAATTCTTTCTTAATTAAATATGCCCTTTTATCTTGCCTTTAAGCAGAAATAAACAAACAAGTAAATAAATATGCATTACCTCATATCATTATATATTATATGTATATATAGATAAACCTATTAGCTCATGTATTATTTTTACAGTATATAATTTACAGCTAGCTGCCTTCACTTGGCAATGTACCATGAACAAATTTTATATGGCATTTAATGAGATGTGATTTTAATGACTCGATTACTCCACTGTATGCACATATTATAATTTTTTATTTATACTACTATTTTTGGAAATCTTACCTTTTTCTTTTTAACAATATGAGTAATTAATAAATATATTCTAGTACATAAATATTTTTGCATATCGTTTCCCCTTTAGAAAGACTTCTGTGAGTAGAATTTTTGGGTCAAAGAAGATCAGTTTTTAAATTATTTTTATACTAAATTCCTCTGTAAAAAAGTTGTACCAGTTTACAACTCACTGTTAGTAATATTCATGCTTCTTTTAAGTCTTCTTAGCATTATTTTATTTTTTTGCATTTCTTATTTTACATATTCTCAGTTTTTAAATTCTTTTATTTAAAAGTAAACCATAGGACCAGGTGCACTGGTCCATGCCTGTAATCCCAGCACTTTGGGAGGCTGAAGTGGGAGGATTGCTTGAGCCCAGGAGTTAGAGACCAGCCTGGGCAGCATATTGAGACCATGTTGCTATTTTTAAAAAAAAATTAGCTGGGCATGGTGGTGTGTGCTGAATCCTACCTACTCCAGAAGGCTGAGGAGGAAGGATCATCTGAGCCTAGGAGTTTGAGGCTACGGTGAGCCATGATTATGCCACTGCACTCCAGCCTGGGTAACAGAGACTCTGACTCAAAAAAAAAAAGTGAAACATAGATGCTTTGGGCAATCACATTTGTGTGTTCTGTGTAGTGCTGTTTAAATGGGTATATTATATTTTAATTGTATGAAGATTGTGGCAGAGATATAAATCATAAGTGTGAAGATGATACAATTATTTAAAAAATCTTTAGTATGTTAGTTATAAAAGTATGGGTAAATGATTATAGATACATAAAACATGCAAAGAAAGTTTAGGAAATAATATACATGGCAGATGCTGTTGTGTTATGGTATTGAATAGTTATTGTTTTCTTATCATCTCCACCTCAGAATAGTTCTATAGGATTGTGGTATCATTTTAAGTAAATGATAAAAGCAAACCAAAATATTGCGAATTCATTTCAGTAAACTGTCAGTAATATACCTTTTATACAGTCCATCCTCTTATAAATGGTTCAAATGATTTTAAAGAGATTAAAAAATTGACTTTTTATTATTTCCCTAACAGTAACAATGTGTTTATTGCCACCTACTCCAAAAAGTATCTGCAATGATTAGAAAGAAAAGATAATAAGAAAATAAAAATGTATTAATCAATGAAAAGATTAAAGAAAAAAAAGAAACAAAACTGAAGTGATACATAAAATGGAGGCAGGAATGAAACCAATTTAAAACATATTTTCTGATACCCCAAAACATGTGGCAGGTAGGCCATATACTTACTTTACATTTTTAAATAGCCAAAACGAAAAGCAAATCTGATCAACACAATTCATAATAGCCCTAAGATTTAAAAAAAACAATTCAAAATACCATTCAACTATTTAATACTTTAGACAGAGCTGCAAAATTCTAAGATCAGAAATAAATGTGTCTTCAGAGCCCTTCTCCAAAAAATATTGTGTAATGGGATGACATTTTCTCCAGTCTTTTTTCAGTGGGCTTGGCAGTCTTATCTCTTAAAGATCACTCTCAAACATGGTTCAGTCAAAGCAATTCTCTTTGAGATCAGTAGCACAAAGTGTAGAGTCCTCACAGTCTAGGGGTAGATTTTAGAGTGTATATAAAGGATCGATGAACTGCATACTTTGAGGCAATTTTTAACATTTTTTCCTCTTAATGCAAACTTTGATATCTATTGGGAAATTGTACTTCCTGGAATGTCTGGGATATAGTGACCATATTTTGCCACTTAAATATGGGTCCATTGGTCTTGATAGACCTGGGGCAGTGCTGATAGCTTCTTATGAAGTGAAAAATCCAAACTAAGATTTATTCTCATATTGGTGGGCATCCTGTCTCTACTTACAGGATGAGAATGGCAACAATTTCTCCCAGAGAGTAAATTAGATTCTGCATTAATATACAGACCAATGGACAATGAAATTTGCTTGCACTTAGCATTACTAAAAATGTTAACTGAAATAGTTTAAGGTAGCAACCAAACCCTCATCTTAGCTGTAAAAATCTCAGTGAAGACCCTTAAAATGCCTAACTTTGAGCATTGTTATTTTCCTTTTTTTTTTT
>CAUYQG010246366.1:0-26776 GCA_963574415.1 Tarsius wallacei | reverse complement strand
GTATTTTTACAGGGAAAAAAGTTTCCATTTTTCTTTCTCTTTTTTTTTGAGTTGGAGTCTCATTCCTTCGCCCAGGCTGAAGTACCGTTGCATGCAAGCCCAGCGTCAACCGTCTGGGCTCCAGCGATCCTTCCGCCTCAGCCTTCCGCGTAGCCCGGAACTACAGACGCGTGCTACCACGCCCGACTATTTTTTAAAAAATTTTATTGTAGAGACAAGGTCTCACCAAGTTGCCCGGGCTGGTCTCAAACCAGCAGGCTCAGGCAATCCACTTGCCTCGACCTCCCAAAGTGCTGGGATTACAGGCTGAACCACTGAGCCCGGCCTTTTGCTCTCTTTCTATTAAAGTCCTCAGATTTGGGGATTTGAGAAAGTTATGACTATGAGTACAACCTTTGGGGCCTAGCAAATCTGGCTTGGATACCTACTTTATTTTGCTGTGTCTCAGTTTTCTTCTCTTTGAAATGTGCCTAATAGCTGCTGTCTCATGAAGGTTAAATGAGATTATTATTGCAGAACACACAGTTCAGTGAGGGTAAGTATTCAGTGTATGTATAGCACTTTTAGTTCCAGAAAGTACTCTTTTTTGAAACATAGGGTGTAGCTTCTCCTCTGTGGACACTAGTATGCTTTTACCTGCAAGAATTTGTTACTGTATATGGGAAATAGAGAGGGCCAGTCCCTGGCTTAAAAGAACTCTTGTCTGCACAAAGCCATCCTTGGCAATCAAGCAAACCTGGAATCCAGTGGCTATGACAGTTGGAAGGGATTCCAGAGGATACCTAGATCAAACTCCTCATTTTTTACATGTGGAAACCGAGGTACAGAGAAGGGCCCTGGCCTCACCAAACATCACAGTCTGGCTGGTGGCAAAACCAGGACTGGAAGCCAAGCCCCTTGGCCAACTGGGCATCAGGCATGGTGCCTCTCTGAGTACAGTCCTTCACACTGCTTTCACAGCTGCACTTTAAAAATGAGGTCCAGTTGCAAAGTGCTAGCAAAGAGCCTTTCTAATTTACTTAGGGGAGAAGAGGAAAATGATGGGCTTTATAATTGCCGGAATCACACTTCTAACTAGATTTACGGGGTAGAGGATTGATTGCATGGGCCAAGAGTGGTGGTGCATTTGGCAAGCTTCCGTTCTGATGCAATTAAGCCTTGTTCCTTCCAGCTCTGCAGAGGACCCGGGTCAGGCTCCAGGAGACCCAGATGTGAGATAGAAACCCAGGCTGGAACTAACCCAAATCTCAAGTTCTAACGAAGTCCACGGGGATAAGCAAAAACTTGGAGCCCAAGATCTGAGGGAGGCTGTTGGGCCATCACTAAACTGAGCAGTGGAGACTCACTGGAAGGACCTTCCAGCTACAGACTCCAGAAGATTCTGGGTAATTTGCAAGTGGAGACTTCCTCACTCCCCCACCCAGGCCCTGGGTCAAGGAAGGCCAGGTCTGGAAGGATATCAAGTTATCTTGAGGTTTGAGTCACCTATGAGCTGCATGGCCTTGGGCATAGTATTTACCACTCTGAGACTTAGTTTTATCAACTGAAAAATGGGGATAATAGTGGGGCACCTGTCTCATAGGGTTTTTGTGAGGATTAAATGAGTTAACATTTTTAAAGTGCTTGGAACTATACCTGTCATGTACGTAGTAAGTGCCCAAATAGGTGTTAAATAAATAGATAGATTTTTAAAATTAGCTGTATCCCTGGAGACCCATGGAAACTTCAGGCTGGTGACTCTGGCCACCTGGATTTAGGACCCTACCACTTACTCATACTCCTCCCCTGGTGGGTTTGTGCCTGTCTCCACACCATGTCCCAGTTGAGGGGGGTGGGACCGGTGTCCCTTTCTCTCTTCTTTCTGCCTGTTTCTGCCATCACTTTGATCCAATCCTAGGTTATGCTTCCTGGTACTTAGACTGCTGTCCAGACTCCTGCGGTCCCTCACACAGTAGCAGAACCTCCAGTGCAACTACCTGCTTGAAGATGTGTGCCAGGACCACCAAGGGCCTGTTGTACCCTGTCCTCACTACCTGTGCTGGCACCTTTGATGGAAGTATCTGTCTTGATTGTGCCTGGGTTTGCTCTGCCCTTAGGGTATGTGTGCCATGAGCCTCTTCACAAAACAGTCCAGTGCTACCCTGCACTGGGCCTGTGGTCGCAGCCTGGCCCTCTCCACCTAGCATGGCTCACCCACTTTGGCTGGCTGATGACCAAGAGATGGAGTGTATTGGTGGGAAGAAGCAGACCTCTTCTGAAGCCAAACCCCTGTGCAAATCTAGACAAGTGAAGCCCACAGATCCCCTGAGCAGCTTGCTTGTGACTCACTTTTGAGTGACAGTATTGGCAAGAAAATACATCATTTGGTTTCCTGTAGGCAAAATAAAGAGGTTTACAATTTCCCACACTCCGTTAAAGTCCCAACCATCTCACTGTCTGCCAAGACCCATACCCTCAGTAATGTACAGTCCCAGGAGGGGGCATCTCCCAGAGCGGGTCCGTCAGTGTTCTGAACTACCCCCCTGTGGCCTACTTCTTTCTTACATCATTGCTCACTGATCTGGCATTTTGTTTTAAGCTCCAAACTAGCAAATCACTTCTATCTTGTAGGCTAATTTGAATTGGCTAGAAGTAGTTGCCTGAGTGCTGTGTTAGGAAGGATTTCTAGAAATTAGAACCCTTGTAAAATGGTACATCTGGTGGACCACAGCATGGAGGTTCCTCAAAGAAGTAAAAATAGAATTACCATGTGATCCAGCAATCCCACTCCTGGGTATATTCCCAACAGAATTGAAATCAGGACCTTGAAAAGGTATCTGCACTCCCATGTTCATTGCAGCATTGTTCATAACAGCCAAGAGGTGGAAGCAACCCAAATGTCCATGGACAGATGAATGGATACAGTAGGTGTGATATATACATGCAATAAGATACTGTGCAGCCTTCAAAAAGAAAAAAATCTTGCCATTTGCAACAACATAGATGGACCTGGAAGACATGCTAAATGAAATGAGTCAAATGAAAGACAAATTCTGCATGATCCCACTAATATGATGCATCTAAAATACTCAAACTTACAGAAGTAGAAAATAGAATGGTGATTGTCAGGGGATGGGGGAGGGGGAGTCACGGGCTGGATGAAGTGAGATTGGAGCAGTCTGCAGCTGTGATCACCCTCCCTCCATCCCTGGCCTCCTCCTCCCCTCTCAGCACACAGAAAGCCTATTTGCAGTAGGAAAGAATAAGAATAACAACAAGAAAGAGGAGAGATGAAGAAAGGTTGACATCGTCATTTGAGACTCTGGATTCAGCTGGGCTCGAAACCTGCATCATCTCTGTGGTTAAGAGTATAGAGCTACTGTTATAGAAGATAAATAAGTTCTAGAGATATGCTGTACAATGTAGTGCCTGGAGTTAGTAATATGGTATTGTGCACTTACAGCTTTGTTAAGAGGGTAGATCTTATGCAGGTGTTCTTACCACACACACACACACACACACACACACACACACACACACACACACACGCATGCACACACAAGGGTACACAATTAAACTTTTGGAGGTGCTGGATGTGTTTTACCTTGATTGTGATAGTATCATGGGTATATTCATATGGCCAAACTCATCAAATTGTACAGATTAAATATATGCAGTTATTTGTATATCAATTATTTCTCAATAAAGTTGTAAAAAAAAAGGTGTGCCTAGGCCATATCTGGACTCAGGGAGAAAATGTGATGGATCGACAGTAGCTAGTACGGTACAAAAGAATACAGACTGTAGTGACTATCTGTGGTTCTCTCTGCCTTCTCCACTTTCTTCTGGAAAGGGTATTCCTTTCTCTTGAGTACCTGCTGCTCACTAATTCCCTGTGGTTCTGCTGGGGCTCCCAATTAGAGTACCCTGGCCCCTGGTTCAGTGATGGACATGTGTCCTAGGCCTAGCCAATCACAGTGCCCAACCACCTAGCCACAGTGATTTGCCCAGGGAACAAGCATGTGACCCAAGCCAGCCAGTCAGAGACCTTCCTTGACATGAAGCCTGGAGAGTGAAGGCTGCTCTTTCCTCTGGAATCACTGGCTGGATGAAGTGAGACTGGAGCAGTCTGCAGCTCTGACTCCCCTTCCCTCCACCCCAGGCCTATTCCTCCCCTCCCAGCAGCCAAAAAGCCTGTTTGCAGTAGGAAGGAATAAGAGTAACTGTGGGAGGTGAGAGATGCAGGAAGGCTTGACCCTGTCATTTGAGACCCTAGATACGGCTGGACTTGAAGCCTCACCACCTCAGTTGTGACCAGACTGTGGTCTTAAAAATATAATTTTATTGAAGCTAGCATGAATTGAGTCTTTTATACTGCAACCAAATACATGCAACAACTATCCGTCAGCCCTCTGGTTTTCACTCAAAACACCTTCAGCTTTAACATGGTTTTAATCTTGACTGGAAGGCCGCTACATTTTCTCTTTTCACACCCCCCAGAGGTTGTCTGTCTCTACACTTTGAACCCCTACAGGTCTCTAAAAGCAAGAAAAAAAAAATATTTTTACTCTCTTTAACCATACTCATAAATGCTCTGGGTAACACTTCCTTCCCCTGCTCAATCTAAGGTGAGTTTCTGTTCTCTATAGTACTTACTTTTGAACCAAATCCCTCAGCTTCCATGAATCTGTGTTCCAAGGTTATAATTGTGAATAAAGAAAAAGTTGTTAGCTCCAAGTTGTGTATCATGTTGTTTGTGATAAAAAAAAAAAAAAAAAAAAAACAGAACAAGCCAAATGTCCACAGATAAGGGGATGGCTAAGTAAATGTAGGCATGATTAGTATAAGATTGTATTCAGCCATTACAATTATATTTACACAGTTTTTTGCTTACTGTGGCATTGAAACTACCATATAGAATTTAGTCCTTCTCATGTTGATCACAAGGTGCGCAGAACCACTGAGCACATGTGACCATTTGTATAGTTTGTATAATCTTTACTGACACTTTCTGCAGTTCGGGAAGAGGTCACATTGCTGAGGGCACACGATTCCACTGGCAACCCCTTGATATAGTCTTGTTTGTCAAATACCCTGCAGTAGCCCTGTTATGGAGTCTCTCTCGTGTCTTTTCCCACACAGCACCCAACCCTACTGTCTTAATTCTCCCCTCGTGATTTGCTCAAGGAAACGCAAAGCCTTTCCTTTCAGTCACACAGAACAGTGCAGTTCTCTCCTAACTCCTCCCTCCCAGTTCATCCTGGGACTCCTTCTCCACACCTCTTTCCCCCTTACAAGGCAGTTGAGGCCTAATTTTTGCCACTGGAGCCTGTCCTCTGAGTGCCCACCTCCATGGCAAATGGCTTCCATCAGGACTTCTTAGCCCTTAACTGCACCAGATTCTGTGGAGGATGGAGAAAACAGATGCTGGGCTTTCTGATTCTGATTCTGTAGGTCTGGTGAGACTTGACAATTTGTGTCTCTAACAGGTGATGCTGAGGCCACTGGTCTGGGGACCACACTGAGCACCACTGGCTGGGAGTATTTCTTCTCCACACAGTCAAGACTCTCCCTACAAGAGATTTTAGTGAATAGTGTTTTCTCCATCTTGTCACATATTATCATTATCAGAGGGTGAAAAAGTTCCATGAAAATTTCCATGCCTGGGGTGTCTGCTTCTCATTTTCTTCAAACAGAGAAAGGGATCCCAGACTATCTGCTGTATTTGCTTAACTAAAGAGATCCTGATACGGACCTATAGCTTTGGGAGATAATTTTTTTTTCTTTTTTTTTTTTTGAGTTGGAGTCTCTCTCCGTCGCCCAGGCTGGAGTACAGTGGCATGCTCACGGCCACCCCAGCGTCAACCTGCTGGGCTCCGGCAATCCTTCTGCCTCAGCCCTCCAAGTAGCTGAAACCACAGGTGTGCGCTACCACGTCCGGCTAATTTTTTGTTTTATTGTAGAGGCAAGGTCTCTCCAAATTGCCCAAGCTATTCTCAAACCCGTGGGTGCAGGCAATCCACTTACCTCGGCCTCGCAAAGTGCTGGGATTACAGGCTTGAGCCACCGCTCCTGGCCAATTTCTAGCAATTAACTCAGTCACACCCATGGTCTCCAAGCCAGAGAAGATGCCAGCATTGGGAGCAGGTTTGCCAGGGGGAGGGTGGTGGTCTCCTGAAACCAAGTCAGAAAGATAGACCAGTCAGCCCCATGGCAACTGTATTCATTTACCACTGAGCCAGGGCATGTCAGAAATGGTCAAGGGCACAGCTGACCAGCTGGCCCTGCCCTCAAAACCTTGCTCTCTTGAGGAGATGAGCCAAGCCAGCATGTGCAAATGTGAAGACACCTTGAACTCATGGTGGGCACTGGTGGAAAAAGTCATGAGTGGTGGAATAGTCTCAGGGAACGTGGTTCTGGTTTCATCATGGACATTATTTAGTGAGGCTTTGATCTGAAGCATGTCACAGCACCTTCCCAGAGTGTGTCATGGTAAAACAAGGGGACTGCACCAGATGATGTCCTCTGCTCCACAAGACTCCATGGCCAGAGGGGTACTAAGGGCTGGCATTTCACTGCTCCATTATAATTGTCTGTTTAGGGGAACAGGGAAGAGTGTACAAGCTTGATTGTTGCAAGAACTTGGGTCAGTTACAATACCTTGGTGTGTTTTGTAGACTCCTTTGTTATGAGGCGTGGTCAGACTGTCAGAGCCCCAAAAACCTGTGCCCCGGCCCTGCTGTGCTTTTTTACATTGTCAAGTGGAAGAAGGATTTTGGGGGAGCAAAGCTGTGGAGCTGGGGGCACACTTGGTCTGCAGATGTTGGAATGGCCAGCACAAAGGACCTCATTTGGCCCCAACTGGCTGTGTGGTAGATTCGAAGCAAAACTGCTTGGGAGGAAAGCATCAATTGTTTAAAATGATTGTGGATTATGAAGGTGAAGGGAGGGGCTCAGCTGGGAGGAGACTGAGGACAATGTTGCAGTTTCTGCCAGGAGTGTGGCTCCTCCCTGGAGCTAACTGTGGGATTGGCATTGCCTAATAGTTGCGGGATTTGGAGGTCATTTATGTAATTTCCCCAGATTCTATAGTCAGACTGGTCACAGGACTTCAGAGCTGTCTCATGTACCAACAGGGCTCTTGGTGGCCATGCCAGCCTTAGGCAAGGCTCCTTTTCTTGCCTCTGTGACTCGGGAGGCATACCCAGGCTCAGTATGTTTTCCCTTTCTCCTTTGCTGTGTCCCTCTTCCCAGTATCTTGGGATTCTCTCAGATGACAACTAGCTGAGCACTTCACACCTCATTGAAAAGTCACCACAATAATTACCAGATCATTAACAGGGGATTTTGAAAAGGCTCTTCAAAGCTTCTCTCCCAGAATTGCTGAGACAGGCGTAAAAGTCTATCTGGGCAAAGAGTAGCCAGTTTCAAGGGATGTTGGGAATTGAGGGGTAGGTGTTAATTGGACTGGGCTGAACAGTAGCCAGTGGGATAGGTGACCTTCTCATCCGAGCATGGGAACAACCCATGCAGGCATGAGGGAGTCTGTCAGTTTGAGATGAAACATAAAATGTATGAACTTTATTTTGCTCCTCTCATACCTTAATGACAAATATGACCTAAATTCTAGGTCTTCAAATGCCTAGTACTTGTTTTGGCAGGAATAAACATAAACAAATCAGCCTGCATCACAGGTGTCATAATTAATTTTTCTAACTGAAGTTAATCGGGTGATATAACTGCAAATCAAATGCTGGGCTTGGGGTTGGCAGACACATTTTCCTTCTATCAAAAATTCTACAGAAAGGAAGATAACAAATGGTTGTGTCTCAAATAGGTGGCCTGTCAAATTGCTACCCGTAGAAGAAACCACTTTCCTAAAGTTTGGACATTAGTTGTTGCGTCATGACAAACCTGAGTGTTGTTTGAATCGATATACAACCCTTCCCTACCTGGAAGGGTTATCTCTTATTTTTAGAGACCCTTGACCACTTACAACTGAACTCTGGTTAGCAACAGACTCAAGTGCAGATTTTTATCTTTCAGACAGTGGCTAAGTCAGTGGGTTTCATCTCTAGCTGCGTATCAGAATCACCTGGGAAACTTCCTAGTAACACAGATGTCAGGACTCACCCAAGACATACGGAATCAGAATCTCTGGGAACAAAGATCTGACATTCACATTTTAAAATAGCTATCAAGGTGATTCTTGTGTAATTTTAGAGGACTGGTGTTTGGGAACTATAGAAGCTGAAAATTCTTTTTGTGAGGGTTGTTTTTGTTTTTGTTTTTTTCAGATTCAAAGATACTTCAGGGCACAACTGCTTTAAAATGTCACCTCCGGGTCCTCAGCAATTTACTTCCAAGAGGGCTGACTTGCAAAACACCTTTCCTAGATGCCAGACAGAAAATGTAAGCCAAGTACAGGAGCACTTGGGCTCGTAGTGACCGTCTTTAGTGTGATCATCTGTCTGGCACCATGCAGGCTGGCAGAACAAGGTGTGAAACAGCCAGCAGTTTGTGGTGTTTCGTATTTGGAGTGTAGCAGACTCTCCCTAGGATGTCATGCTATCTGGGAATGACTTGCTAAAATGCAACTGGATTCATTTGTACATGAGGCAAAGTATGCTGTGTAGGCCCAGATTGTCTGCCTGGCCCATGGAGGGTGGACCATGCTCCCTGAGGCTGCCTTTTGCTACATCCATGGTGAGAAAGGGAGGTGCTGGGCAGTCCCAAAGGGGACAAGCATGACAGGCAGGAGGCAGTGCTAAGGAGGAAGATAACAAATGTTTGTGCAATGGTGTGTGTGTCTTGGAAATTGTGTGGGGTGGGGTCAGGGAGAATATTATAAGGATTTTCAGGGGTCACTAAATATCCTTTGTCAAGAAGGTAGAAAGATCCAGACCTGGCTCTGTAGCATACAGACTGCCTCCGCCCTGGCCCCAGCTAGCTGGGAATCTACATTTGGGACACTCTCATGGATCAACCTGGGGGCCCCTCAAGTTCTTCAATGTGCTGACATCAACTTGTCCTTTTGGATTTTATTAAAATCACCTCAAAAACCTGCCCCATATGTGACAGGCAGCCCAAAGTCTCTGCTATATCTCTGGGTGTTCTCGGGGTACTCACATCTCTCCTGACAGCCTCTGGCCCTGATTCCTGCTGCCGCTGGATCCCTGGGCTCTGCTTGGTGCTATTGTGTCTTGCCATAGGTTAGCATACCACCTGACTCAGCCCTGAGCTCTTCTCACCCCTGAAGTCCCACCAGTTCCAGGCTTTGGGTAGAGCAAACTTCTAGACCCAGCTCAGCAGAGCCCAGAAACCTCACAAGGACATCTTGGCCCTCAGTCTGGGCCAGATCTTTTACACATTTGCGCTGCTCTTCATGCTGCAAAAGCAAAACATACATCCCACTTCTGGCCCAGTTTCCCTCCCCTGCTAGCATCTCCTCACCCCTCAGAGACCTCTGGGACCCCACCTGCCAGGGCAACACTGCCAGTACTAAGACCTGCATGTTGGAAGGGAGGGTAGGGAGATCAATTGAGAGAGGGGAGAGGGAATAACCTCCCTGTGTGTCTCAATAATATGGCTTCAGCATTAAAATGAAACAGCCAGAGATGAGATTCTGCCAGCATAAGCCAATTATATGCAAATTTCAGACAAATCATATGCAAATAACACATGTGACTCTGCCCTGGATTGCATCTGCTCAAATGTGTCTCTTAGGAGCAGGCAAGTAGCGATAATTGGTAAAGGGTGTTCAAGGGATAGATAGGGGCCACAGGGACAAGAGAAGAGAATGGTGGGTTCTTAAACCCCAACTGCATGCCAGGAAATCTTACATGAGCACTTACTGAGTGGCTGCTGTGTGCCTGGAATGGTAATAGGGATGGTGATCTAAATGAGAAGCAGTGCACTC
Organism: Tarsius wallacei; assembly: GCA_963574415.1. Lineage (NCBI taxonomy): Eukaryota > Metazoa > Chordata > Mammalia > Primates > Tarsiidae > Tarsius > Tarsius wallacei. The sequence goes on along the minus strand of CAUYQG010246366.1, from coordinate 16,878 downwards.
CCCTCGTGGAACTCACAGACGAGTCACCATGCACATGAGTAAACAGGGGTGTGAGGATAAGAACTGGGAGAGGAAATGATGGTGACATGTACAGGATGCTGTGGGGTACCAGCAGGCCATCTATCTAAATCAGACCGAGACATCCAGGAAGCTTCCTGGAGGCAGTGATGCCTGAACTGAGTTTTGAAGGATGAATAGGAGACATGAAGTTAACAGAGGGAAAAGGTATTCAAGGCTGCCTGGCATGTGAAGTGGTTCAGTATGGCACTGGGAGGAGGAGTGAGAGGAGTGGGAACTGGGAAGACGCAGGGGCTGGATCATCAGGAGATTCAGCACTCAGCGAACGAGGTGGAGCTTCATCCCAAAAAGTAAGTGTTTAAGCCGGAGAGTAATGAGATAAGGAGATGTTTCTGGAAGTCCCCAGACAGCAGCATGGAGCATGGGGCATGGGGCCAGGGTCATGGGGCTTGGGGAGTGGGCTGGAGCTGGTCTAGATGGGGCAAAGAGGCCAGTCAGGAGGGCTTAGACTGAGCAGTGTTTGGTAGGAGAGACAAGGAAGCAGAAATCATCAGGAAAGTATTTAGGGCCCCAAAGTAGTAGGACTCTGCAGTCAGTCAGTTGTGGAGGAGACAGTGAGAGAGGAATCCTGTATGATTAGCAGGTTTGCGGCTTGGGAAAGTGACAGGGGATCATGGGATGTAAGCAGGTGGGAGGGCAATTCTATTTTAGACACATCAGCATGAGGAGCTGTGGAATACCCAGGAAGTCATCCATATCCAAGATGGGGATACCTCATACTGTCTTGGTCCAGGTTCTCCAGAAGCAAATGTTTTATTTGAATGCAAGTATTTCATGATGCCAGTGCTCTAAGGAGAAACCTATAAGGGAGTGGGGGAAGCAGGACAGGAAAGGGGAGGAAGCCAAGTGTGTGTTGAAATTCCTGCTGGCTTCTCAGCTGGACGAAATGCATTCCACAGGCGCTAGGCCTTCCCACCTAGGAGGTGTTCTCAGGAGTCTCAGACACTATGTCTTCCCTGGAGAAACGCCTGCCCAGGATGCAGCAAGAGGAATTGACACCAGGGAGAAGGTGGGAGCATCAGAAGATTCTCAAGGGCCCACAGTTGGCCTGGACCTGAGAGCGGACCTGATTCTGCAGGGAACACTGGATGGAAGTTCATCTCAGAATTTGCCTGCCTGAAGGCCAGGGAACTGGGCTTTCACATACTGGCTCCCATCCACCTTGAGCTTGGCGCTACTTGGAGGAAGGTGGGGAGAGATTAGCGGCCACTTCCAGGTCTCAGTGTACGAAGGCCAAGACTCCGGTGGCTTGAGAGTAGTCCTCCCCAAAATAGTGGCAGATGGAGCTACTGGAAGCAGAAGCCCACTGAAGCTGGGGAGGTGGAGGCAGAAATAGTAAAAGTCATCTGAGGACATCTAGACAGAGTACCAGATTATCTGCTGACCACGTGGATCCTCGACCCCCAAGACTTATCTACAAAGTAGGTGCGTGCATCTCTGCTTTACAGACAAGGGTACCAAGTTCAGAGAGAGTAGGTAACTTGCCCATAGCCTCACAGCTAGAGAATCACAGTGGGCCCTGGGATCCAGGGCCTGAAGGTTTTCACTCTGCCTTACACATCTCACAGATGCTAGTTAATAAAACGAGCATCTTTTGGGCTCGGTGACTCAGCCTGTAATCCCAGCACTTTGGGAGGCCAAAACTAGTGGATTGTCTGAGCCTGTGGGTTCCAGACCAGCCCAGGCAACTTGGCGAGACCTCATCTCTACAGTAAATCAAAAATTAGCTGGGCGTGGTAGTGTGAGCCTGTAGTTCCGGCGACTTGGAAGGCTGAGGCAGAAGGATCATCAGAGTCCAGCAGGTTGACGCTGGAGGGACTATGAGTGTGCCACTGCACTCCAACCTGGGCGACGGAGTGACATTACAATTAAAAAAAAAAAAAAGAGCATCAGTGTCAAGGGCTAACACCACACCAGCCATGTCCACACAATAACTGCTTTGTTCCAAGCAACCTGTGAGCTAGTTTCACTCCCAGTTTGTAGGGGAGGAAGCAGAGATGTATAGAGCTACCCAGCCAGGGACATGATGCTAGAAAGCAAAGAAACTGGGATTTGAACCCAGGTTCATCTGACTCCCAAACCCATCCCTGGGCCATAATCCACTGCCCTGGGCCTTCTAGCTGGAGGCACCATTCTAGCAACTGTCCAGGGAAAATGTGTGGGGTGAGGTCAGGGAGAATATTGTAAGGATTTTCAGGGGTCACTTAATATCCTTTGTCAAGAAGGCAAAAAGATCCAGACCTGGCTCTGTGGCATACAGACTGCCTCCGCCCTGGCTCCACTCAATAGAGGGAGGGGTGGGTTCTGCCATTTCTGTTGCTAGTGGTTTCTGAAAGGGTAATTTGGCAAACAATGCTGAGAAGCTGGCTGTGGCAATAAATTACCATGCTAAAAGGAATTATTTTTATCACTTTCTGTATTCTGGGCCCTGAAGAATGCCGCAAGCAAAGGCAGGTTGAGTAGATACTGTTTGTGTGGGCCAAGGGTGGAGGCACAGATGAAGGAGCACAGCTTGCTTGCGTGTGTGTGTGTGTGTGTGTGTGTGTGTGTGTGTGTGTTCAAATTTCTGCCTGTTTCTCAGCCACGCAGGCGCTAGGCCTTTCTACCCCAGGAGATGTTCAACAGGAGTTTGAGACGCTGCATCCTCTCTAGAGAAGTGCCTGCCCAGGGTGTGGCAAGAGAAATTGACATCAGGGCGAAGGAGGGAGCGTCAAAAGACTCTTTTATTAAAAAAATTGTATATATATATATTTTTTATTTTGAAAATGTGGGGTACAATTAAAAAACTCTTAAGAGCCTGCAGCTGGCCAGGACCTAAGAGATACCTTATACCTGACTGATACCTGAGGCCTTCCCGAGATATCCTCCCATGGCTGGTCAGAAAAGGCCCTAGCTCATGCCCCGCTGAGGATGAGATGGCAGCATCACCCATGTTTGAGAAGGAGGAACATCACAAGGCACTTTGACGTACACAGCTGACACAGTTTTTAAGCTTTTGATCAAAGCTAACATTCTCAGAACTGAACACACCCATGCAACCAGCACCCAGAAAAAGAAAACAGAACATGACCAGTCTCCCTCCCCCGAAAACCCTCCTGCTTTCTTCCAGTTACTCCCCCTCCAGGATGACCCTCTCCTGACTTGCCACAGCAGAGATCAGATTTGCCAGCTTTTGTTCATTATGTAAAAGGAGTCATACAGACACATTTCAAAAGGGTGATTGTAAACTGAATCCTATAAAGCAAATGAGAGATTTGCTGTCTGGGAGACTCATTACTTAAAGGAGTGTTTTAGTGAAGTCTTCTGTAATTGGATTAACTATTCCTGGACCCAAGCCTTGTGCATACTAAGGTCTCTTGACATTGAGCACACCTTTTTGGAGTAGGGATTCATTCGGGGCACTGGAAATTTGCCCACGTTTCAGGCAGAGCCCCTGGGAGGAATAACCAATCCTGACATTGAGTTTTCATTAAACAGCACTAGCTTGCATTTCCTTTTGTTTTATATCACTAATTCACAGCCTTGGCTGCACATTGGAATCACCTGGGAAGGCTTAAAAACTATTGATGTGTAGGGGTGGGGGAAATTCCACTCTTAGAGGTTCTGATAGTTTGACTTAAATCATTTTGGCCTTCTCTGTCCTTAGAGTTTGACTGCAGCATTATGTAATCTGGTAGAGGTGGTCTGGCATTAGAAAGGCCTCATTGTTGCTGATGTGAGGGAGGACCCAAATGATGCCCAAGTGACCAAGAGGTTGAATGCCCAGATCCAGGGCAAAGGTGACTTCTCTAATCTCCTCTGAGGACAGCCCAAGCCGCATTGGATCTGAGATTGTTATGGTGACAGTGGGATGGGAGTGAGAACGAGAAAAAGGGTTAAACCAAAGGAAATTGTATGGCCTTGGGAAAGTTGTTTCATATCCCTTATATCTTCAGAAAGCCTCAGTTTTTGTTCTATAAAATGGAGGACAATAATAAACTCAAACCCACAGGTTTTCTGAAAGTATAAATAAGGTAAAGCATTTAAGCCAATTCGCATGGCAATGGGCACATTGTAAGTGCTCAATGAACTATCACTATCATCATCATTACCATCAATAAAAGTTGCCACAGAAGAAGTGTTTGTGACTTTTATGCTCCCCAATTAAAATATGTCCATTTGAGGTTGGCCAGAGAAGTAGCAAGTGACATCACCTATTACTCTTTGAGTCAGATTAACCTCTGCTTTCTGGAAACTACCTCAGGCCACGATCATGAAAACAAGTTCCTGGGATTACAGGATGTAACAATGTGAGCACCCTGCAAAGTAAGTCTAGCTCTGCTTAAAAACACAGAGTGAGGAAAGGGGAAGTGTCGAATGACCACATGCTGGCCTGTGTAAGGCTTGCAGACTAGAGGCAGAGGAACTATTCTCTAGAAAAATAATAATTAGGCCAGGCATGGTGGCTCATGCCTGTAATCCCAGCACTTCAGGAGGCCAAGGTAGGAGGATCACTTGAGCTCAGGAGTCTGAGGCTGCAGTGAGCTATGATGGCACCACTATACTCCAGCCTGGGCAAGAAAGTAACACTCTGTCTCTAAAAAAAGAAAGAAGAAAAGGAAAAAAGAAAGAAAGAAAAATAATAATTCTCTTCCATCAACACAATGAAATGTAATGGATTTGAGCCAGGGTTTTGTAAAATTATGAAAAGAAGAAGAAAAACTTCCCTACATCTGAAAATTTAAATTACCACAGCTCCAAGCATTCTATTTTCTTAAGTTTTGATGAAAGCAATGTAAGGTAGATCATGGATGGAGTTTTGTTTTTTTGTTGTTTTTTTTTGAGTTGGAGGCTCACACCCAGGCTGGAGTGCAATGACACGCTCACAGCCATTGCAGCCTTGCTTCAGGTAATCCTTCCGCCTCATCCTTCCAAGTAGCTGGGAACTACAGGCATGTGCCACCACACCTGGCTAATTTTTTGATTTATCGTAGGGATGAAGTCTCACCAAGTTGCCCAGGTTGGTCTCGAACCCATGAGCTCAGGCAATCCTCTCACCTCGGCCTCCCAAAGTGCTGGGATTATAGGCATGAGCCACCATGCCCAACTGGATGGAGATACTTTAACAGGGAAGTCAAGGTCACCCACTACATTCTAGACTGTAATGTGAAAGAGGAATTTAAATCCAACCAAATGACAGGCTTTGGACTGACGTCTGATATTACCTGGATTACTTCCCAAAACAATTTCCTTTGGGCTGTGGTTGTTCATCACATAGTTTTTGTGTTTTACAGGACTCTAAATGAATATCTAGTCCTTTCATTTGATATTAACAGGTACCAGAGTAGTGTTGTCCCCATGTAACAGAATAGCACAAGAGGGAACCCAAAAAATCCAGAATTTATTTATAAAAAATTGTGTATTTATTCTTACATATTTCAACTTCAGTCATATCCAAAGTATCCTCCGTTTGATGCAATATACCTACCAAGATGCTTTTTTCACTGCTCAAAACAGCTTTTGAACTCATTCATTTTGATGCCTTTTAGCGCTTTTGCCATTTTTTGTTTCACCTCTCCCACATCAGTAAAACGTTTCCTTTGAGAACTTTTTTCATCTGGGGAAATAAACAAACAAAAATGTTGCTCGAGGCAAGTTTGGGTGAATAGGAAGGGTGGGGCATGCCATTTTTGCTCAAAATTTCACTGCATGCCCATTGTTTGTGTAAATCACTCATCATGAAATGGGTAAACTCATTAAAATAATCTCCCGGAAAAAAATTCACTGAAGCTGAATGCAGCCTCTCATAACAGTGCTAACTGGTACACTGATGCTGATGGATTCCCAGGACTCTTGCCTAGCAAGGGAAACATGTACTACAAAGGCCTGTCCTCCAAAAGATAATTCTGGGTTTTTTGGGGTGTCCCCCCTGATATAATGTAAGCCACATATGTAATTTAAATTTTTGAGTATCCACACTTACAAAGTAAAAAGAAGTAGGTGAAATGAATATATATTTTATTTAATCTAATGTATCCAAAAGATTATTTGGACATGCGGTCAATATTCAAGTTACCGATGAGATATTTTACATTTTTTTCATACTAGGTCTTTGAAATCCAGTGTGTATTTTACAGCATGTCTTAGTTCAGTTGTTACATTTCCACTGGAAATAGTCATCTATATTTAGATCCCATACAATTCACATTGAAAACATACAATCATATCCCTGCTTTGTTCCAAACAGACTTAAAGTTTCCTAGTCACAGAATTGAGTAGTAGTTTTACATTTACAATTAAACTAATTAAGGTTAAACAAAATTAAATATTCATTTCCTCAGTCACACTAGCCATGTGTGGGTAGTGGTTACTGCATGAGACAACATAGTTCTAGAGCCTGATTGCTTACAACTTCCCTGTACCTGAGCACACAGTACAGTGTTCACACGTGGCCACCTACATCTGGGTGGTGTGCAAAGTCTACCACTACAAGCCTGTGACCTGCCTTATAGTTGTCTTCATTTCCAGTTAGCTGTGTGATCTCAGCTGAGTCGCTCTAATTCTCTGGGCCTCTATGTACTCATTTGTCAAAGAAGGGGTGTGATCTCAAACATCTCTTCTGGCTCTCAAATGCGGTATTGTTTCGGTCTTCTAAAAAGGGAAGAAACGAGAACATTGTCAAGGCCCTGGGCATGAAGGTGCACACATAAGTTCTCTTTAATAAAATATATAAAAGGTGAAATGTGCTGCCATTCTCTGGCATCTGCTGACTTGCTGTGGCAATCCGGCAGCACACGGTGCTCTCTTCCTTTCATCTGGTATTAAGGCCATGCTGACTCTGTCTCCAGAATGCCTGGGATAAATAAAAGGTGAAGCATTGTCTGGGCTTCAAGTTCCGGGAAGTATTGGTCATTTTTTCCTTTTGTGCACTGCATTTTAAGGAAGGAAAGTCCTCCACATGGACAGAAACCCCCTGTATTATGTATTAGGTTTCTGCAATGATTTTGAGTCCCTGGCCTCCTGGAGTGGGCTGTGTTCTTTCACACATAAAATAAAGTGCCTATCTCTTCTCCCAGACACTCCTCGTTAGACTGTTTATACTGTGTGATCCTGGCTGATTAGTTAGAATGGGGCTTTTGGTTTATAGGATAGCATAAAACTCTATTCTATTTTAGCTACAGAGTTATGAGAGGAATGACAGGGGAGGTAAGTCAAACTGGAGTATACCTATTTAGGCTCGAGGCCCAGCAATTTAGATAATAATTGAGGCTGACCAGAGCTTGCCTTCCCAATGGAAGACTTGGAGTTGTCAATGGGATCAAACTCTAGGACTCTATGGGAAGATCCTAGTTCTCAAAAAAAAAAGAAAAAAAATCCCTCCAAACTGGTGACTTTTTTTTTTTGGAGTTGGAGTCTCACTCTGTCGCCCAGACTGGAGTGCAGTGGCCGCTCCCGGCCACTGCGGCCTCCACCTGCTGGACTCCGGCGATCCTTCCGCCTCAGCCTTCCAAGTAGTTGAAACTACAGGCACGCGTTACCACACCCGGCTAATTTTTTTATTTTTTTATTATAGAGGTGAGGTCTCGCCAAGTTACCCGGGTGGGTCTCAAACCCGCAGACTCAGGCAATCCACTCACCTCACTGGTGACTTTTTATTAGAGGTTCATTTCTTTGGATCCTATAAGATAGGCATAGTGGAAAGAGCCTCCTCACCCGCAAATGAGAGACTCCAGTCTTATTTTTGAACTTGAGAGAAGAAGATAATAAGAAACTCGATGAGAGAAAAGAATAGGAGGAGGAGGGAGGAACCAAAAGGAGACTGAAGGAAGATGATAACAGTTGGCAGTCATTTTATATTATGCTAACACCATACTGGAGCTTATATGACTAGGAAATACATTAAAAAGTCCGTTTCCAGTTAACGTGCAGCTTAAAGGAAAGACAGGCTAGAAGGAAGCAGGGATGTGTGAGTTTAGTTTCCTCATTTCTTTAACCAGAGTGGGATTTGGAAGGAGGTGATAACTCATTTATCCATCCATCTCTTCTTCCATTAATTGTGGTAGATAGATATCAAAGATAGATTATCACTTCCCGCCCTCCCTGTGCATACATATCATTCCTTTTATCAAGAGCTGGGATTTATTTTTCCCTCTGCTTGTCTCTGAGCTGGCCTGTGACTTGCTTTGCCTAATAGAATGTGGTGGAAGTGATGCTACACCAGTTTTATGCCCCGCCTAAAGCCTAAGGAAGGCCCCACCATGTTGTAAAAAAGCTTGGGTTGGACCACTGGTTGAGGAGAGGCCACACTGAGAAGGGAGAAGCCACAAGGAGGCCAGACTTGTGAGTGAAGCCTTCTGAGGCATTTCTGTCCCGCCTAGACACTGTCTGAGTGCAGATGAGTGCATGACCCCCAGCCAGTGCCACATGGAGCAGGAAAACGGCCCATGGGAAGATATGAATGGGGATCAGATATTAGGGATGATACTTGAATAGAATCCTATGTTGCCTCTGAGATCATGAAAAGCCTTAGAAACCTTCCATCTTAACTTTGGTATTCCACGGCCTTTTAGTGCCCTCTCCCTTCCACTTCTGTAAACTGCCCTTGGCTCTTTCCATTATTGGCCTTGGAACTGTGTGTATGTGTGTGTGTGTAACTCTTATCCAGAGCTACACATACAACAGGCATTTGGTAAATGCTTTGGGATAATAATGAAGAGGAGAGAAAGGGGTGGCAGTTTCTCAAAGAGGAAATGTAAGAAATTCTGCAGAAGCAGGGGATGCCTTATATCAGGAATCTTGTGGGCATTGAGCTTTTCAGTAGAGGTGATACTGGTTGCTGCATCCAGTGAGGGGCAGCCCTATTAAACTTAGAGCCAAAGTTCATTTCTAGAAGTTATACTGCCAGTGCTAATATATCCTCAGGAACACAGCCCTCAAAACAGTTGATCAAGGTTATGGAGGTTTATATATCATTCTGGAGTTAGCTCACTGGGAACGTTCAATCAACTAGGAGTCAACAAGCCACAGTGAGTAAGGCATCCTATCTTAAAATAAAGCAGCCAGAATGTTCTGGGACAGATTGTTCTCTCACTGTAAGTCAGAGGATCATTAATTAAGAGAGTAGAATTTTGTGTCCAACTCCATGGGTCTGGAAAATTGGAGAGAGGTTCTGGGTCCATCCCTGTTCCTGGTTTTTTGAAATAGATGCTTCAAGGCTGTTGGCACAGCCTAGGAACTCTGCTTTTCTGAAACTCCCTCCCCTTCATGTCCACAGGGGTGGCAACCATCTTTGTAGTATGAGTGAAGCACATCTCCAATGGTCACAGCTGATTGGACCAGAGCTGCAGGATTCACATTTCTTCTCAGTGAGGAATTTCAGTGTGAGTCTAAGAGATACTAATCAGGCTCTGCTTGTTTTTTGGAGCCAAGGATGGGTAGGTCAAATGTCTGGGTGGCCAGGTCTGCCATGGGGCACAGCTCTGAGGGTAAGTAAGCACATTTCCCTCAAGATCATCTCTTATAGTTTTTGTGAATCAGGAATTGGAAGAGCAGCTTGGTCAAATGTTTCTGCCTCAGTGTCTCTCATGAGGCTGCAGTCAAGGCGTCGACCAAGGGTAAGGTCATTTGAAGGCTATGCTCATAGGAGCCAGCTGGTACTGGGTATTGGTGGGAGGGTTCAGTTCCCCTTCACATGGGCCCTCTGCAGGATTTGCTTGAGAGCCCTCACTGCGTAGTGTTTGGTTTTCCACAGAGTGAGGGATCTATGAGACCAAGACAGGTTTTATGATTTAGCCTTAAAAAGCACACCCTTCTGCTCCCACCATATTCTATCAATCACATGGAACAAACCCTGATTTAGAATTGGAGAGGACTACACAAGGTGTGAATACCAGCAGGTCAGGCTCCCTGTGGGCCCTTCTGGGAAGCTGGCTGTGCTTACATACACGACTCCTTATAGTTGCACAGCATTCCATGGTTTATAACAGGGGTTCCCGACCCCTGGGCTGTAGACTGGTACCAGTTCATGGCCTGTTAGGAACCAGGCTGCACAACAGGAGGTGAGTGGCAGGAAAGCAAGCTCTGCCTTCTGTCAGATCAGCAGCAGCATTAGATCCTCATAGAAGCACAAACCCTATTGGGAACTGCGCATGTGAGGAATCTAGGTTATGCACTCCTTATGAGACTCTAATGCCTGATGATCCCCCCAACCTCTTGGTCCGTGAAAAAATTGTCTTCCATGAAACCCGTCCCTGATGCTAAAAAGGTTGGGGACTGTTGGTTTATAAGGATTTCTCACATACATTATCTCCCTAGATACAGAACCATCCTTTGACCTTGGCCCTGCATAGCTCTCTCCAGCCCTCCTTTTTCTCTACCCACTCCGCCTTCCAGGGCTGTCTTCCGAAAGTCATTTGCTTCCTTATCACATTCTGCATTTCCTCTTGCTGAAGCCCTTCCTCTATACACGCTCTTCCCAGTCTAGAATGCTCTTCTTTTTTTTGAGTTGGAGTCTCACTCTGTCGCCCAGACTGGAGTGCAGTGGCACGCTCCCGGCCACTGCAGCCTCGACCTGCTGGGCTCCGGCGATCCTTCCATCTCAGCCTTCCTTGTAGCCAGAACTACAGGCACACGCTACCATGCCTGGCTAATTTTTGATCTATTGTAAAGACGTAGTCTTGCCAAGTTGCCCGGGTGGGTCTCGAACCCGCGGGCTCAGGCAATCCACTCGCCTTGGCCTCCCAAAGTGCTGGGATTACAGGCTGAGCCACTGAGCCCCGCCTAGAATGCTCTTCTTATACCTCTTGGCCTAACTAATTTTTAGATGCCACCTTCTTTGAAAGCCCTCCCTGGCCATCCATGCCTGATTTAAAGGGCACTTCCTCTAGGGGCCCGTAGCTCCCTGTATTCCCAGTCATAAAACTCATCACACAGTACCAACTTCCTGATTCTAATGTCTGACACCCCAACCAGAGTGCTAGCTCCATGAAGTCTGGTGTGGTCTCTGTGCTGATCAAGTGCTAGCCCCAGCATCTGGCATAGGGCTCCATATATTTATTTGTTGAATGCATTCACGGGCAAGGCAGACATCATTATTCCCATTTTACAGAGATGGAAACAGGGTGGAGGAGAGTAAGAGTTGGCCTGAGTCATGGTCAGTTTATGACATAACGGGAGTCTAGGCCCAGGTCACACCACCATCCAACACTTGTATGCCTCTTGGAAATAAGTTGCCCACAGCTTTGGCCTTTGGTGCTCTGATAGCTATGTCTTCTGTCTTTCCAGTCTGGGCATCCCAGGCTGCTGGGTCCATGGCAGGAAAAGTTCTGGTTATTAACCTACTTTTATTCATTTCCCTATGAACCACCCAGTGGGAGAATTTGCTGTCAATGTGTTTCTGTGAGATACAGCCAAAGAGATGTCAGCTTTATTCCTAACATTAAGACTCCTTCACAACTAAAATATTGGTCTTAATTAAGAAATAACGCATGGGAGCACGCCGGGGAGAGGGGTAATGGGTGTGGAGATGGTAGGCTTTTGTGAAAAAAGGAAAAGATGGCAGTTCTGTCTGCTCTTGTTGCTGGCATTTTTCTTTCCCACTAAGAGACATAACAAGTAGTTTTGTTTTTATTTTTTTCATTTGAGAAAAAGTACCAGCAAAGTACTTAGGGGGGGGAAAAAAAGCCCAACAGCCAGACTACTGGATCACCAAGTCTCTTTGGCAGCTGTTACTAATGAGTATCAAATCAATACCTTTGAACCCACAGACATCCCAGAGTGGCCACTTCCAGAAGCCAGGTTCTGAGTCAGTAGAGCAGGGAGGTGAGGCAGGGCTGGACCAGCCAGAACTAGGCCTGTTAGGCGGTCAGCAAGCAGCAGGCACACTTGGCTCGGAAGGGCAGAACAGCCAGGAGCTTGTGGCAGGATGGCCAGCAGAACTCAAAACAATGGCCCCTCAAGGCAGATAGAGTGAGAAAGTCCTGGAATAAGGAGCTCAAGGGACCAGACATGCAGAAGGAAAGAGTACACAGTTGCTAGAGGCAAAAAATCCAGACAGTCAGGGCTGGGAATTTATGAATTCAGCGGCAACCAAATGGCAATAGAATAGCCTTGATATGGAAGCCAGATCCTACGCAGCCACGGAGGAGCTTTCCATATGCTGCCTTTTAAGGATAAAATGATTTTTATTCTCAATAAATAACACATGGTAACACTTAACAAAAGAAACTGTACAAGTGGCCACTAATATACGAAAGAGGGCTCAAAACTTTTAGTCATCAGGGAAATGAAAATTAAAATTGCTGGCGTTAAAATTAAATTCATTAAAAATGAAATGCCATTTCATGCCACCAGGATGACTAAAATCAGAATGGCATCCATGCTGGCGAGCTGTGGAGCAACTGCTGGTGGGAATGAAAAGTGGGATAATCACTTTCGGAAACGGTTTGACAATTTCTTATGAAATTAAACAGATACACATGCACCCTACCATCCAGTAATTTCATTCTTAGATATTCACTGAAGAGAAATGAAAACACAAGCCCACAAAGCAATTTGTATCTGAATGTTCATAAGCAACTTTATTCATAATAGCCCCAAACTGAAAACAAGCCAAATGTCCAGCAACAGGAGAAAGGATAAATAAAGTTTCCATATGATGAAATACATTCAGCACCTTAAAAGAAGACACTAATAGTATATACAATAGGATGAACGAATCTCACAGGCATTATGTGGAGCAAAAGAAGCCAGATACAGGAGTCCACACTCATTTCTATGCAGTCCAAGAACAGTCAAAAATTAGTCAACTGTAATAGAAATCAGAATGTGGTTGGGGATGGGGAAGGTGACTAGGAGGGACATGAGGAAACTTTCCAGGATGATGAAAATGTCCTATATCTTGTTTTGGCTGGTAGTTCCAAGGGTATAGAGATTTGTCAAAATCCATCAAGCTGAACTCCTAAGATCATTGCACCTTGCTGTATGCTAATTATACCTCAATTTTTAAAAATAATAAGCCATAGACAAACTGGAGTCTCAGGAAGTAAGTAAGGTCTGGATTGGTAAACACAAAGACATTATCAATTGACTGCAGTGTTCTGTGCCCCTGAACTTCAGTGGTACTTGAAAATACATCACAATCTAGCTCTCTAAGCAACCACTGTCAATCCATCAATCTATTAGAAGTCTAAACCAAGCCTGGCTCGGTGGCTCAGCCTGTAATTCCAGCACTTTGGGAGGCTGAGGCGAGTGGATTGCCTGAGCCCACGGGTTTGAGACCAGCTAGGGCAACTTGGAGAGACCTTGTCTCTACAATAAAATAAAAAATTAGCTGGGCACGGTAGCACATGTCTGTAGTTCCGGCTACTTGGAAGACTGAGGCGGAAGGATTGCCAGAGCCCAGCAGGTTGACCCTGGGGTGGCCATGAGTGTGTTACTGCACTCCAGCCCGGGCAATGGAATGAGACTCCAACTCAAGAAAAAAAAAAAGCCCGAGTCAATGCACTACAATTACTGTAGTTGTAACCCACAACCTGTTTCTCTAGTTTGGTAAGGGCTGGGGGAATTCAAGTTAACTATAAAAATAATAATCCTGTTATAGAAAAGTTTTAAAATAATTCAAAATCCCACTCCCCTAATACCACCACTAACACCGCTCCAGTGTATTTCCTTCTACTATGTTGTCCTAGGCATGGCTTAACATTCAAATGTAGGTCCTGGGCAGAAGGGGGGCCCCAGGGGAAGACTGGTTCTGCCGGACTATTGCTGCCAGCCAGAGCATCCATGGCCCAACCCCTCCTTGCCGCTTCCATCATGCCTTCCGCAGCATCTGAATATCAACTGATTTGCCATTGGGATGCGTTCTGTGGCTGACTCACTCCAGTGATTCTGATGGGCCACTGCACAGCTCAAGGTCAACCCAACAATCCAGAGGCTTCCACTGTAGAAGTGGGTGACAGAACATCCTGTCCTCACCATCTTCCAGGTCAGGGGTCCCTCTGTCCCTGTCTTAGGGGCAGAAATCTGAGATGCTATCAAGTAGCATTTAATTATCAACTGATCCAAATCTGCTTTCTTTTTTCTATCTTCTTCTTCTTCTTTTTTTTTTTTTAAAAGCAGAGCATGAAGACTGCTCGTGGGTACTACTGAGGCCTGCTCCCTAGCAAAGAAAGCACTGTGATTAGCCAAGTGGCTTACTTTGAGCTCCTCTTTTACCATATATAAAATGGGATAATAAGGCCCACCTCACTTACATGTCTGGTATGAGGAGGAATGAGTTAGGCCAAGCACTGATCACTAATTAGTGGTTCCCTTGTTCTCCTTTCCAGATAAAAGGGCCCTAGCACTGCCCAAGAAGATGTATCAGTCTCTTTATTTTCAGCAAAGCCTCAACTTTTCCATCAACATGCTTGCTGATTATTTTCTAAATCACCTTTCCTTAGCAATAAAAGACATCCGTCTACCAGATACTTACAGTGAAGCAATTGTCAGTGTGTGGTAGGCTCTATCAGGAGTAGCTGCCCACCCCTCCCCTCCTTCTCTGGGGTGGGCAGCCATCTCTCCACCCACAAGGTGGGCCCTGTGGCCTCATGTGTTTGCTGTGACCCCACTCTTCCAGTCAGAGCTGACAGGACATGAGCTGGACCATTAAATCTTCTCTTCTAGAAATTTAGACTGTCATTTAGAAATGAGGTAGGTCACTCTTGGTCATTTGACAAGGACATTGAGGCTCAGGAATTTGGGGGTGGTCAACTTTGCTTCATGCATGCATGGACATTTAGAGACAGGAAGTGGGCAAAGAGAGACCAGCAAAGACCTGCAGAGAGACATGGAGCCCAGGGACCCCCCCAGGATCCAAAGAGAATGGCCAAGGGACGCGAAAGACAAGCTGTATGATGCCATTTCTACAAAGTTTTGGAAAAGAAAAAATGAATCTAAGGTGATAGAAATCAGAACAGTGACCTGCTGGGGCAGAGTGTGGGGAGAGTTGGACAGCAAGGGCCTGAGGGAAACTTGGAGGGGGGTATGATTAAATAGGTAGGTGTACACACTTGTCAACACGCGTCCGTCTATACACTTCACATATGTGCATTTGATTGTATGTAAACTACACTTCAATACAGTTGACTCAAGAAATAAAAAAGAGGGAAGAGCAGCAGAGAGCACACTGGGCTCCTGCCTCTTCAAGTCCTTGCTGTCTTCCCCATCCTCGCTGCAGAATGGTCCCTGACTCCCTTCTACAGCCTAAACATTTTATGGGACCTTGGATCCTTTTCAGCAATTCCTCCCCTGCTTCTGCTTAAGCCCATCTGGATGGATTTTTGTCACTTGCAGTCAAAATTCTTTTGAACAAGACAGTTTTGTGACAACTGACCCTGGAAAGAAACAGTCTCAGAGGCACAGTAATATGTCATCCCTTGGGTTTGTGTAAGCCTCTCAAAAAGCTAACTTGTTCCTTCTCCACTAACCCCACACTTAAGTATCTCCTTCTAGATCTTCTCCAGGCCAAATAGAATCACGTCATATGTGTGTATATGGTGGACATTAATCGGGTTGATTCATCCAAAATCCTTTCTGCCTTCTCCTGAAGACAACAACCCAATTTACTTTTGGGGTCTACCCCCCTCCAGTTCATAGTTTTGCTTAGCCTGTGAGGTTCAATTGAGAGGGACTGACCTGACTTCCTGAAACAAGGATTGGGACATGACCCAGGCCTGCTCGTAAGAGCACCCCTGTCCCCCAGCTCATACACAAGCTGGGCCATCCTCTCCATCCCAGGACTTTCGGGGTACTCTGAGGGGCAAGGTGTCCTCCTGAGCCTGGAGCTGTTTGGCTAAAGCTCTTTATCTGCTCCCAGACTTTACAGCTATAGGAACCCATCCATTTCCCATTCTTGCTTAAAAACTGAGTCTCTGCCACTTGTAAGAAAAAATGATCTGAGTCGGATGATATACATATTCATAGAGATTTAAAAAACCACAATTGGCATCATAGCATCCATACTGGTCATCATCTGAGTTTTTAAAATGTTTTCATTTACATAACATCATGGATCTCTCTCTATTTCTGTACACCTTACCTTCCCTTTCTCAATGCTGCACAGTATTCACTGTGTGGGTAAGCCACAGTTTATTTAATAAGTCCCGGTTAATGAGGATGTCCTTTATTTTTGGTTTTAAAAAATGTGCCAGCCGGGCCCGGTGGCTGAAGCCTGTAATCCCAGCACTTTGGGAGGCCAAGGTGAGAGGATTGCCTGAGCCCACGGGTTCAAGAATAGCCTGGGCAACTTCGCAAGACCTCATCTCTACAATAAAAATCAAAAAATCAGCCGGGTGTGGTAGTATATGCCTATAGTTCCAGCTACTTGGAAGGCTGAGGCAGACAGATCACCTGAGCCCAGCAGGTCGACACGGAGGTGACCATGAGAGTGCCACTGCACTCCAGCCTGGGTGACGCAGTGAGACTCCAACTAAAAAAAAAAAAACTTAGCCGGGCTCGGTGGCTCAGCCTGTAATCCCGCGCCCTTGGGAGGCTGGGGTGAGTGGATTGCCTGAGTCCACGGGTTTGAGACCCGCCTGGGCAAGCAAGACCTCATTTCTACAATAAATCAAAAAATTAGCCGGGCGTGGTAGCGCGCGCCTGTAGTTCCAGCTACTTGGAAGGCTGAGGCAGAAGGATCGCTGGAGCCCAGCAGGTCGAGGCTGCGGTGGCCGGGAGTGGCCACTGCACTCCAGTCTGGGCGACAGAGTGAGACTCCAACTCAAAAAACAAAAAACAAAAAAAAAACTTGCAAGTTATCATTGTGGTTATTAAAGCAACACA
>CAUYQG010246365.1:0-24193 GCA_963574415.1 Tarsius wallacei | reverse complement strand
ACTGTATATTCATGAGTTTTTGAGATAGCTTGTTATGTGTGCTTTTATCTTTGTTTTATACATTAAGAAGCTGACACATGGGTAGTATGACTTTCACAGGCTTTCATAAGATCTAGGAACGTAATGAAGTTTCCCGACTTCCTAGTTAGGACTCTTCTATCTAAATGGTTTCCTCATTAATAGCTGTACATTACTCAAAATACTTTCTAAACTTAGAGACTATCAGAATATATAAAACATACAGAGTACATTGAAAGCAGTACTAGATGGTATAGTATGTAGTAGTTCTTTTGTATTTTCATGGTGAAGAAAATACATTGAAAATCTTGTTAAATCCCAAGGCCCCAAAGAGAAGACAGAAAAAAATGAAAGAGTACATTAAAGTATATTAGAGCCTATGTGGAAAAATGTTATGGTATTTAAACTTTAGATTAGTAAAGGTGGGAAATGGCTAAGCCTGCAGAGAAGTTTTTAATTCAAATGAAGTTATTTCTGATTCTTTAAAAAAGGTGAAGTTTATTTTAATTATCATATTAAATTTAACAGAGCACCTTTTAATAACTTGATTCAAATTAACTGAGCAGAAACTGTACTTTCATATTTATACTGTGTATGTGGTACATAAATAGAAGAATTACATACTATCTTGGCATACTTTATTACATCTGGTGTAACAAATTAGTTTTGACCATTGCTAGCAGCCATACAGAATGAATAAGGTCCATTGTGTTTCCACTAAAGTTTGTTCAAATAGTTCTTTAGGGATGCTTTTCAGTCTTTCCTATTAAAGAAATTTTGTGAGCTAGATCTTTAGAAAGGTTTTATGGTAGTGTTGGGATTTAAAGGATATAACTTGAAAGGAGGAAAGGATTTAAGTAGGATAAGGAAGAATGTTTCCAGTTATAGGGAATATGAGCCCTGACATGTCTTCTCAGAGCAGTGAGAATTGTTCATGTTGGAAAGAAATAGGAAATCATATAAATAGGGAGGGTCAGGCTTGATTAACTGAAGGCCTTGAAAAACAAGTAAGGGAACTTGATGAATGGTACTAAAGTTAGAATTGACTCCTGGGGAAAGTGAATTGTCTCTCATTCAGTTATGAAATGTAAATTTTTGTCATTTCACCCCAGTATTTTTTGTGTTAACTTTGTGTTTACGTTTGAAATGGCAACGCTGCATTTTTTTTTTTTTTTTTTTTTTTTTTTTTACCTGAAGAGGAGAATGTGTTTTTTCTTTTCTAGTCTACTCCTTTACATCTAGCAGCGGGCTACAACAGAGTTCGAATAGTTCAACTTCTTCTTCAGCATGGAGCCGATGTTCATGCAAAAGACAAAGGGTAAGTGTATCACTTTATTTCCTTTTAATGGTTTTGTTCATGGATTGCTATGCTTTGTTTTCATCTGATACGCTAAACTGTTTAAGCGTAGACATAGTCACTAGACATAGTCATATATTTCATTTATGTAGCATCTTAAGTATGTTCACAACTTTAATTTCAGACTTTATTTTCATGAACCTGCCTATTAAGGACACCTCCCATAGTAATTTCTTAAATCACTTCAGTTCTTTTGCAATTCTGTTATTTGAAGTTAAAATTTGTTTCTCAATTGCAGTCAATTGTTTTTCAACTCCTAAGTTACATTTTAGAAAGTTAAAACAAGTTGAAAATTATTATCCAGTAGCATAGCTATCATATTCATCTGATAATAAAGAATAATCTCTTATTAACAAATCAAAATTAAAAGTATACAATAACTAATGTTTTTTCTGGTGAAATCTTGGACATCTAAACTGAGAAAACCTAGGAGGTTTTTATGAAGTTTTAAGGGGAGGAGTATGTGTAGGAACTGAGAAAGCAGTTATGTCATTTATTTTATGAGCAGGTAAATTTTGAAAAACTTTGTAACAGTTTTCTGTACAGTCTCCAGGGATATATGAACGTTGGACCTGCTATCTTATGTGATGGGCTAACATTTCTCATTGTCCTACTTTAAGATCTAAAAGATAATGACCCTACTAGATTATGTTACAGTGTTGTGATAGCATAAAGAGGTGTTCTGGAAGAGAGTTTCTTTCAGTTTGCCCCTCTTCAAGTCAAGAAGCGTAAAAATGAAGTCAATACTTGAGATACTTACCAGAGGAGGAATTCATTCATTTCATATCTGTTCCTTTTGGTGCTCTGTTTCTTTTGCCTGCACCAGGTTTTGTGCCATATGTGAATGGTGTCCCAGTAGTATAGAGGCATAAATGCCTGATGCTCTTGTACATCTCTGTTTCCTTATGCATGTCTGAAAACAGATGGGTATACAGTGGGTGAATCATCAAGAGAAGTACACCACAAAAAGGGGTTTTTGACTCATTTATCATACTTTGATATGAAAGTTATGATCGTTTGGATATTTAGACTTATGCTAGTAATTATCATGAAAGTGAATTAAAATGGTGGAATATTTTCAGTTCACTATCAATTAACATTTATTTCTTATAAATACCTAATATATAAATCATGGAATTGTCAAAATAGCACATAATCTTTCTTTTACCAGAATATCTTCTCATTGGTGTTTTTATCATTGTCTTTAAGGCTTATATAACCAAAAAATCCAAGATAAATACAAAAGATGTAAACATAAGTTATCCTTTAAATTCTCTTATTAAATACTTAAAAACATTTTAAAATATAATTGTATTGGAATTTGTGAAATTTTTGTTTCTTAGCACTTCCTGGATAAATGACTATAAGTTGTTTGAAATTTAAGTGTTTTAATTTACTTTTTTTCACTTAGTGGACTTGTGCCTCTTCATAATGCATGTTCATATGGACATTATGAAGTCACAGAACTGCTACTAAAGGTAAGAGAAATGTAAAATATTGAGCATTATTTGCCTTTTTAAAACCTTGTCATGACTTTTCATGTGATTTTTTGCCACATGAAAGTTTTTTTAGAATTTTTTAAAGAATGGAATAGTTTTTTAAAATATTATCATTGACTTAAAGTTTTTAAAACATTCTATTTAATTTAAGCTGTTTTTAAAGCTGAAATTAAGGAAATCAAAACCTGTATTTTAAAAAATTATAACTAAAATTTACAGTGAAATAAATGTCTTCTGAGATTTATTTGATCCAGTGAAATGATTACTGACATAAACCATTTGTTCTCAATTCAGCATGGAGCATGTGTGAATGCTATGGATCTCTGGCAGTTTACTCCACTGCATGAGGCTGCTTCCAAGAATCGTGTAGAAGTATGCTCCTTGTTACTTAGCCACGGTGCTGATCCTACATTAGTCAACTGCCATGGCAAAAGTGCTGTGGATATGGCTCCAACCCCTGAGCTCCGGGAAAGATTGACTTGTATGTATTTATATCCTAAAATCAATATTGCTTGTTATACTTGGAAATATCTTATTTCTGTTGAATTTTGTCTAACTTTAATAACCTTCTATTCTTACACATGCACTAGCTTATAATCCTCATTTCTAATATACACTTTTCTTCATGAATTCCATAGGAATTTATATAAAGGCTATTATATACACACATATGTATATAAAATGTTTATTCAAGCCTAATTCTAATTCATGTGTTCTGGCTTCTTTTTTATTTAAAGACTAATGAGGATGACAACCATTTATTGAATATTTATTATGTAGCGGGCAATAGAAATATAGCAATGTACAAACCATGAAAAGTAATCTTGGAGCTCATAGAACTTATATTCTTGTGTCATTGATAATAATAGATATCTAACATTATTGAACGCTCACAATTTCCCAAGCCCTGCGAGGTTGCACAGTTATGCTTCTGTTTTTCATGTGTGTTATGACCAAAGTATAATCATTTGTCCAAATATAAGTGGGATATTTTTGTGATTTGCTGCAGGTAATCTTCTCAAATGTTGATATAACTACCCATATATATATACAAATGCTTTTAAATGAACTTTTTGTATTAGAATAGTTTTAGATATAAATTTATGAGGATAGTATAGAGAGTTCTCATATCTTTCTTACCCATTTTCCCTATTATTAACATTTTATGTATAGATGTATAGTACATCTATTACAGATAATAAACCAATATTGATACATTATTTACTAAAGTTTATACTTTACTCAGATTTTTGTAGTTTTTGCCTAAAGTCCTTTTTCTGTTCCCAGAACTAATTCAGGATACCATATTACATATAGTTGTCACATCAATACTGAGATAATATTTAATTCTATATGTAAGCATTTTGAGTTTAAATGAAACTAGGTATTACCTACCTAATTTTTAGCTTGTCCCAGGGTCTGTACGCTTTCTTACATCAAGGTTTCTAGGAATCAGATAACACCTAAGAAAATCTTTGCTAGGTGTTAACCAGAGTCAAAATGGTGCTAGCATAATTTATGTTTGAACAGGTTTTAAAATAGTTTATGTTAAAACAGAAAGAATTTCCTACAATTTTGACTTTAAGTGAAAATTTGAACTTATTTTGGTATTCAAAAAGGTCAAATCTACTAGATTGTAGGCCGACACAAACCAACTTTTAATTGGACAGATGACTTTGTAATGAATTCTTTTAGATGTTCATTTATTCACTCCTACCCAGATGACTCTTGCCATATGTTGTCTTATAATATATAGTTCACTTTTCTATTCGTTTATTCTGTCTTCCTAGTGAAATTTTAATTCTTAGAAAACCTTTGGTTTTCTTTTTCTTTTTTTTTTTTGGCTACTGTGTGATATCCTGTTACCTAATAAAAATGTTTGATGGTATTTGTATTGGGGCCTATATCCACCAATCCCTAAGCTGGCACAGTGTGTTGTATGTAGTATATGCTTACCGAGTTTATTGAATTGAATTTGACTTGACTCAAAACTTATCATTTTATCTTTTTCTGATTTCCTTTTCTTAATTTATGTGCTGACTCAGCTTTATTCCTGTGTCATCATTTGATTTTCTTTTCTTTAATCAACCATTTTGCAAATTATGAATATCACTAGAAGTTTTTACATTATGTTTTATTGGTCTTATTCCAGCGAAGACGTCAAAATTTTTTGTTTGTTTGTTTGTTTTGTTTTGTTTTAGTTGGAGTCTCACTCTGTCGCCCAGACTGGAGTGCAGTGGCCGCTCCCGGCCACCACAGCCTCGACCTGCTGGGCTCCGGCTATCCTTCCGCCTCAGCCTTCCAAGTAGCTAGAACTACAGGTGCGCGCTACCACGCCTGGCTAATTTTTTTGATTTATTGTAGAGATGAGGTCCTGCCAAGTTGCCCAGGTGGGTCTCGAACCTGCAGGTTCAGGCAATCCACTCACCTCCGCCTCCCAAAGCGCGGGATTACAGGCTGAGCCACCAAGCCCGGCCACTTGTAGTTTCTTAAATGAAACATACTGTCTTATGCCTGTGTGCTTTTTCATGTAATATTCTGCATGAAGTGCCTTGCCTCATTCCTACCTTCCTTTTTCACTTATATACTGCTTGTCATTTAAGATTACCTGATGATCCTCTCTCTAGAGATCAAGTGCCCTGGCTGCATTATTCCGTAGCAGTCTGCATTAACTCTTATTATGGCACAAATCACTCTACTGTCTTTTATCTCAGTTACTTTTCTCCTCCCTCCACACCCCAACATACACTGTACAGTAAGTCCTCATTTAACATCATCCCCATAGACTCTTGGAAACTGCAGCTTCAAGCAAATGACATATAATGAAACCAATTTTACCATAGGCTAATTTATGATATAAACGTGTTAAGTTTCCATAGCAAGTCTATGGTCACAAAACATCACTTCTAAATAAAAACTCCAAACATTTTTTAATATTAAACATTGAAATACACATACATTTAAGAAAGATTAGTAAAAATAAGTAAGATAATTATTGCTCCAAATTGTGGTGAATCAGTGAGTGATGGTGGTGGGTTAAATCAAGGAATAAATGTTTGCAAAGTGAAAATTTTAAGGCGCGCCTCCTATCATGCAGTTCAAAACAAAATTGCAAAGGCAGTAGGCTTGCTGAGCATTTTTGTAGCACATAGTTTATTGTCTTGCACTTGTATGATTGTTGTATACTTTATGAATTTTTATTTTACAACAATTTATGTTAATTCATTTTCTAACCTGTTTATTGCAGTTCAGGGTCACAGGTGGTCAGAACCTGTCTTGGCAGCTCAGGGTTTCAGAACTGAACCAACCCTGAACAGGATGTCATCCCACCGCAGGGTGTACTCAAACACACACCCACATTCGCTTAGAGTGGGACAGTGCAGACATGCCAGTTCACCTGTCGAGCACATTTTTGGGATGTGGGAGGAAACCAGAGCACTCGGAGAAAACAAACACATGCAGACTTGGGGAGAACATGCAAACTCCACACAGACTGGCCAAGAATTGATTTTTATTTTTTTCTTCTCATCAGTGTCACAACAAAATGATATTGAACAAAACAATATTATTTGAAAATTGCTATAATTGGATTTTTTTTTTTTTTGTCTTTCATCTTTGAGTCATTAGCACCAAATACATGAATAGTTCTTGGAAATAAGAGGTCCTTAGTACATTTATAAGTGAATGAATTCTGGGAAATGTGGTCAACATAGTGCAGGGGAGTTCCAATTCTGAATATAAATCCTGACTTTATTAGTTATTTAGAGCAAGGGCTCCAACCCCTGAACCGTGGACTGGTACCGGTCCGTGGACTGGTACCGGTCCGTGGCCTGTTGGAAACTAGGTGGCAGAGCAGGAGGTGAGTGACGGGCAAGCCGAGCTCTGCCTTCTTCAGATCAGCGACAGCATTAGATTCTCATAGGAGTGCTAATCCTATTGTGAACTGCACATGCAAAGGATCTAGGTTGTGTGCTCTTTAGGAGAATTTAATGCCTAATGATCTTCTCTCCTCTCTCTCCTTCCTCATCCATGGAAAAATTGTCTTCCATGAAACTGGTCCCTGATGCCAAAAAGGTTGGGGATTGCTGATTTAGAGCATGGCCTTGGGTAAATTGTTGGAGCCCTGAGCCTCAACTTCCTTTGAGTCTTCATTTCTCTCAGTACATAGCAGGTGCTCAGAAGTGGTAGCTACTGTTATTATATGCTGTACCTGCACCTTAGAAAAGCATTTAACTGTCTTGTGATATCTTTATGTTCAATATGGGAAATTTTGGAGTAGGTAGTATTACAGTTAATTTTAAGTGGTTAAACCTATATTTTTACAATTTTGGAAGGAGCTTCTTATTTTGATAACAACTCAGTTGAGGATATGGATAGCATGCTGATCCTTGCTTGGAAGAATTTCTTTTGCTAATTAGAATCCTGAAAGTTCTTTAGTAATTAGCAGGTAAAATAGGTTTTTTATTGTTCACTGTTTCTCTCATGTTTTCTTAACTACTCATCAGGGTAAGTTTTCCTAAGTTTATTTAGATATTCTACTAGGCCTCCTGCCTCATTTGCAGCAAGGTTTATACTGCCATGTGACTGCTCAATCTGAAAGACATAGTTGCAACAAAATTAAATTTTACACAATAGCCATAATTTGGCTATACACCTTGAAGAGTTTGCAGTATGCCTAAGTGCCATAGCAGACCACATGAAAATCACTGGATAGCAATGATTTCTTAGGTAAAGAACCGAGGAGAATGGGAAATATTAAATAATAAGAGATAAGAAAAAGATTCTAGAGAGCTATATCTGCTTCCTGTTTTCCACTAATACTGTTTTCCCCAAATTTGGAGGCAAATTGCTATATCACAAGTAACTTATTTTCTGTTAGAGCTACAGGGTCCTTAACTCCCCTTTTTTACCTTTACTTTCTTCTTCCACTTCATCCTTTTAAATAGAATCTTTTGTGTTTCCCTAATGAGATTCTCTTTGTGTTGATTTTTAAGAAGATTATGACTAGTGTAAATTATATACCTGGCATCATAAAGTGCTCACATATAAAAAAAAAAATCCTATTGATGAGCCAGTTTTCTAAGCACATGATTAAGAAGTTAAAAACTATTACAGCATAAATATATATATTTCCCCAAATACTTATGCCTGTCAAGAGACTATACATTGATAAATGAAGGTATTAGGAAGGGTGGGGAGAAATAAGTAATTAGAAATTTTTACATATAAACAAAAATAGAAGTATTTTTTAAAATAATTTTTTGTTAGCTTTATCTGATTACCTACCTTCTTGAATTGTGAAAGACTAATAATGAATTTGGCTATTGAGAAAGATAATAATTTCTATTTCATTTGAAGTATTCCTTAATTGAAAGCACCAGTTTGCAGCATTTAGGAGGACTTATTTCACTTATTATCAGAGTTTAAAATGTGTTTTTATGTATATTTATTTCTACTTTATATACACACATAGCTATAGGGTTTTTAGCAGAATATAGAGCACTGCTTTTGTTTAAACAGCTTATGAAATCATTTTCAAAATTGTTTTTGATGTGTACAGGATGTGAGAGTAGAGATTTGAGCACATCAGTACAGTTTTGACTTGCCTCTATGCCTATCATTTTTGCTATATGCATGGACCAGCAATGGAATTGTGGTATGTTTCAGAGCTACATGTAGCAGGCTTATGTGTGACATATTTTTATTTCAATCTATGTTTTACGTTTTTTATTTTCAGCATGCTAGAACAGGATTCCAGGAGAATGAACCCTAATGTGAGCCCCGCAAATCAAAGGAGGCACCTTCTAGGATTTTCTGCTAAAGAGACACAAGACACATCGGATGGTATTGTCCAGAGAAACAACTACAGGTTAGCTGGCATATATCTGTTGGACTAAGTGATGTAATGAAACTGAAACAATTATCTAGTAAAACTTTATATCTAAATTGTTCATACGTACTTTTGACTAGTAGAGTACATAAATTACTGAAACTATTAATATATTTTACTTTTAAGATTAATTCTAAGAATAAATTTGCTTTGGCGCCTTTTCTAGTTTTAGAATTCTTACAGAGATGTGACCTTAAAAATCTTAGTTTATGTGCATTAATATACATATTAAAACATATACTATATATATTATATATGTCCTTAACATAGTTATTTTATCTATCATGTGTTTATACATATAACATATGTAATATTTGTTACTGTTATCATCTGTGGATGTGATATGATGTAATTATGTGGTTGAACCTTTTTGCAGTCTTCAGGTAAAATCATTTATACTTATTTATTGTCATCTTTGCTGAATCCCTCCCTTGTACAATTTAATAATGACTTGGTAAATTTTCATATGCTTGTCAATAGCAAAAGGCTTATAATTGTATGAAAATACAATTTCTATATTATGTCAGCTAGAAGAAGGTATAATGGACATTTTTACAGTGATATACTTTTTGATAAACATTTTCATGTATTATTTGGATTTTTATTAGCGCCAACTAGAACCAGGTCCTTGACTATCAAGGCAAAGGGAGATGACAATATGGTAACCGTCGCACAGTTCAATGCTTGAAAATTATTAAAGATTTATTTACTCTTAACTCTCTAAGAATTTATAGGCTGAGGGACATAGGGGAATTATTCTTCTTGATTTTTACTGTTATATCCATACTATTGAATGGGATTATTACCATAGTCCTGCAGGCTTGTCTCCACTTAGCTATCCTGAAATAAAGCTAGTATTCATTTTTGTTAGGAATTTGCATTGTGCACCATGCTATGCTGGGTCCAGTGGAGGATCCAAAGGATTATATGGCAGTAGATGTAATGCAGCATAGCAATGATAGATGTCATAATGTTGGAAAACGTTATATAACATTTCCTGCTTTTTCACATGCCAAAATTAACCATACTTCTGAAATATTGATGTTGGTAGTTGCTTAACAGCATCCCTGAATATTGGTAGAGTTTAATTGTATCTTTAGTTTTGCTGGATTATTTGTCCAGGTTTGCCCTACATGTTTCATAATTTTGAGTTCTGTTATTGTCCATGTGAGATCCGTTGAAAGTTACCTTTTAAATTCAATAGTCTGTGTTTATGAGGGTTGGGATAGCATGTCACTAAAAAATAGAACAAGTTATTGATGAGATACTTAAAATTATGGGTAGTCTTTAAAAGAATATTATTTATTGTGCACTAACTGCAATAAATAGAAGCTTTTACTTATTTGAGCCACATTAACATGGTGGCCCTTGTAAAGTTTAGTAGTTTGACCATACTAATCTAGCCTGGAAGTCTGTACGACTTTTAAGCTGAAATTTATTGGCTTTCAAAGTAGTACATGAAAGGTAAGCCATCTTTCTGTCCCCTATGCCAAAGTCACCATTCACTGTAAATAATCTGGGCTACTGGTCTTGATAAAAACAGGAAAATTATGGATTCTTGGCTATATACAAATCTCTTGAAATATCTAAGAATATTATTTAGCAACTTGAGAGAATTAAATAAATATCAGACGCTTAATTTGATGGTCTTGCTTTTACCAGTATAAATGCTGAATAAAAGATACCAAAACAATTTGTGAAACACGTGAAAGCACCCAATATGATTTATTCTGTATTGAATTTTAGATATTTTTATTTATAATTAGCCATGACACCTGTATTTATTTTTTAATGCAGCTTATTTTATGTTTCATTTTTTAAAGGAGAGTTATGAGACCTTGCTTAAATGAAGGAGTAGATTCCAATCCCATAGTTTATAATATTATAATTTGCCTATTTTCAATGATTGACTGTATATATGTTTTCAGTCTCAGAAATATGTAGTATGTAAATAATATGACCATGTAATTTGTCAGTCAAAGGGACACTTTTAAGAAGAAAAGGTAGTGCTAGTAATAATTACATCAGGACGTCAGACATCAGACATCAGTCAGTACTGTTTAGATAAATGGGAAATAATGGTCACTCTATGTATCAGACCTCACTCCAGGAATTCTCATTAACTTGCACTCCCTAGTACTGTCCTTTGCTTTAGTGATTTATTTACTGAAATTTTTTCTACTGATACAGAATGGTTTGCAAGTAGCCTAGAATTCTGACTGTCTCTGGGTTAATGTGGGTCTAATTGACTCCAGATTGCATGTTGGTTTAGAATCTCCCTTTCTTTTCTCTTTAACTCCACCCAATCCTTGTCCTGGTATTTCTCCTATCAGACTTTTTTTTTCTTTTCCAAAGAATATTTTTGGCTAATAGAACAAAGCCAGTCAGCACAGATGTGCAGAAATCATTATCAGAGCTTAAATCAGAAATATATTTTCAAAAGCAGTTTTGGACTTTTCTGATGAAGTTCAGTGTTTGTATTTTTATAAGTATGAAGGCATGATTCTTGAAATAACACATATGTCATAGGCCTTTGTTCTTGATTTTTCAGCATGTCAAGCCTCTTATAGGTATTCAAAAGAGTATACATTTGTCAAACACAAGACAGATTTTCTTTTCTTTTCCCTCAGCTTTTAACTTTAGACTGATTTCCTTTTGTGCATGCAGTCATTAACTGTGCAACAACATCTCTGTTTATTCCACACAACTTGAGCCTGCTTAACCCCTATAGCCACAAGAGAGGATATTGCAGATATTCCCAGTGCAAGTTGCAGGGAAGGACGCTGTATGTATCCTCAGCTGTTGTTTTTTTTTTTTTTCCCTGTGTGTGGCATAAATAGATGTCTTTAACTTTTATCTTGAAGTTCGCTTTCCACTCTGCCAAAATTATATTTGTCAAGAAGGCCAGTGATTTCGATATTGCCAAATTCAATGAAAACTTTTGTCCCCTTACTTGACCTTTCCTCTGCATTTGGTCGTGTGGATCATTTGCTCCTTGAAAGACTTTCCTTTTGTGTTGCTGCATTTTTTAGTTTCTTTCCTTTTCACTGGCTGCTGCTGATTTTATGGGCTCCTCCTCTATCCAAATCTCAAGGTTTGGAACTGTGAACTTTTAATTTTTTTTTTTTTCCTAGGTGACTCATCCATAATTTAATACCCAATCCATATCCGTATATCCTGATGACTCTCAAATTATGTTTTCAGTCCAGACTTCTCTTGTGAGTCTCCAGACTCACATATCCAGTGGCCTCCTTGGCATCTGTTTTAACATTTCAAGCTTAACATGTGTATATTGGAACTTGGTTCCTCTCCCTGTTTTACCTCTAATCAGTGTTGTACAGCAGTCCTTTCATTTCTGTTGCTAAACCAGAAATTCTGATTCCTCTCTTTCAATAAGTGTTGTTGATATTCTTTCCAAAAGTTGTCTTGAATTAGTCCACTTGTCTCCATCTCCATTGCCACACACCTAATCCATGCTATTGTCAGTTCTTGCTGGAATTACCATAGCTCTCTCCTGAAGGTCACCCAGCTTCTCCTCTTGCCTCCACTGAATCTATTTTTGGTACCATGGCTAAGTATAAATTGAAATATGTAACATTTCTGCTTAGAACACTTGTGACTTCTCATTACATTTAGTAATTCCTTCTCATGATTTGGTCTCTGTTTTTCCAACCTCATCTCGTGCCCCCTCCCCACTTTCTCACAACTCTTCAACCAGTAATCTTTAAGTTCTTTGAGTCCACCTTTTTCCCACCTGCTCCAGCCTAGAACACTCTTACCCCAGTTTCTATAGGGCTGGCTTCTTCTCATCATTTAGGCCTTGCCTTAAATACTGTCTCCTTCTGAGACATTTAATCTAAAGTAGATACTACCATTGCTTTTCTGCTTCTTTTATAGCAGTTATCAGAGTTTGGACTTATTTTATGTGTTTGTTTTCTATTATTTGGTCCACCTTCCCTGTTAAGGTCTTTGAGGGTAGAAATGTTGTTTCTCCTGTTCCTTGTTGGATTCCCAACACCTAGTATAGTTAGTACCAGCAAGTATTTGTTGAATGAATAAATGAAAAGTGTGAATCTCACCATGTTCAATTTCATGTATTTTCATGTTTTCTTTGGGGGTTTAGTGTATCTAGTTTTAAAATTCCAGAGCATTCTATTTAAGACATTCAGGACAGGACTGTAACTCCAGCATTTTGGGAGGCCAGGTTAAGGATATTGGCTGAGTCCAGGAGTTTGAGACCAGCCTGGTCAACAAGGCAAAACTTCATCTCTATGAAAAATAAAAAAAAAATTAGCTGGACATGGTGGTGTACTCCTGTAGTCCCAGCTACTTGGAATGCTGAGGCAGAAGGATTGCCTGAGCCCGTCAGGATATATGGATATGGACTGGGTCTCAACAGAGTGAGACCCAAACAAAAAAAAGAAAGAGAGAGAGAGAGAGAGATGACAGATACAGGATTTCTTAGTGAAAGAGATTAATATAGCAAACTGAAGAACATAAATAGCAATATGTCCCCAGCTCAGATTCTAATTTTCATCTTAGGTTTTGCTTCCCATATTACACCCTGGGTATGAATTCACGTGATATAGATCAGTGTGATGATTAGAAAATATGTTTTGAGGCTAATGCAGTAATTGGTTAATGTTAACCTGGTGTTTTGTTAGTGATTCAGATTCTTCCATGATTCTAAAATTTATATTTAGCTTCCCAATTTTTTTTACTTTTCTCCTGCTGAGTATTTTATGTCTTATCCCCACTATGCACATGACTGTTTTAGGGAGGCTATTCAGTTTTGTTATCACAGAATTGTGAATGTCCCCGAAACTTTAGTCTGGTCACTTAATACTGTCTTTTCTGTCAACTGGTTGGTCTTCCCCTCACTTACCCCATTACTGTGTCACCTCCTCTGTTCCAGCAGCACTGTGTATGCCTTGAGCTCATTGAAGATATGAACCACATGTCATTGTATCCCTCATTTCTGGTGCATATCAATTGTTCAATAAATGGTAGCTAGATAAGTGTGAATTACTATGCTGTCTCTGTAGAAAATCAGAAAATGACATTTGTGCTATGTGGTCCATAGTTTTCTCATTTTCTGTTCTATCTTGCAGTATGTTCTGTTCACCATATTTTTATTTCTATGGAAAGTTAGCACTAATGATGATTTTTTTATTATAAACTTCTTAGAAACTTAATATGCAAGGAAACATTTTGTGCATTTATGTTTCAGGTATGATCATTCTGTTTCAAATGACAAAGCCCTGATGGTATTAACTGAAGAACCATTGCTTTATATTCCTCCGCCTCCTTGTCAACCCCTGATTAATACAACAGAATCTCTCAGGTGAGTGTTGTAGATTGTTGCAGAAATATCTGAGTTGGCTCCCGTGTTTAGCTTTGAAGTTGAGAGAAGTAATTATTCAGATTAAGTGACTGAGAGAATCTCTGGATTATTTGTTGGGTAACTGTAGCCATATCAGTGGTCCAGTTTCTCCACCAACCTGGTAGAAATGGTGGCAGGTCTGTTTTATATGATGATTGCATACTTAAATATGTCTATTTGAGAACTAAAAAATGAAATTAATATAAAAATTCACAGTAAGTGTTAGGCTTATGAGTGATAACATTCGTAGCAGAAGTTACTTTTTTCTTCAAGTTAGGAACATATTAATTTGAGGATATGCAATTCTGGAGATACTTTTCCATAGTACACCCTTCTTTATCAACTTTTCCCTTGAATTTTTTTCTTGTGGTTTTGGACCTTAAACTTCAAAAACTGACTCGGTTTTTTTTGTAATGAGTAGTAAACACCTATAGTTAAGTTAGCATAGTCTAATATCTTCGCAACTTCTGTAAAAAATAGAAAAAGTAAAGAAAGTTATATTTGAACTAGGCTTTTATTTCCAGTGTTGAAAAATTTGAATTTTTTTTCCAGGAAATTGAGTTTATTCTTTTTTCTTTTTCCAAAAGAGCTCTTCTCCTCCTTCTCCCCCCTCCTCCTTTATCCTCCTTCCTCTTGCTTCTTTCCTCCTTCCTCCTCCTTTCTTCTTCTTCTTTCCTCCTTCTTCTCCTCCTCCTCTCTCCCTCCTTCCCCTCCCTTCTCCCTCCTTCTCCTACAACTTTGTTGTCTCCTCTTCCTCTGTTCTTTTGAGGCAGGGTCTGTGGTCCAGGTTGGTTTCAAACTCCTGACCTCAAGCGATTCTCTTGCCTCAGCTGCCCAAAATGCTGGGATTACAGATGTGAGCCAACTTGCCTGACCAAGAGCATGATTTTCAAAAGGCTTTAGTGCATCTATTTGTTGTTAGGTGTACAGAGACTTATTGAGTTCTCTCCAATGACTCAGACGTTTGTATGTACATAGCTCAATAACAGAAACTTCTTTTGTGGAAAATTCTTTGCATCCAGTATTTGTATTTGTTAGGTATTTTGCTATGATCTTCTTTGAATTTTGAACTCATGATTGAAGGAGGTTACCATATAAAAATGCATGTCTTATTAAAAACAACATTGTTAACTTTTTCAAATCAAAAAGAAAGACTGAGTCATCAGGCACTTGGCGTGCTCTTTGGAACATACGGAATAATTAAATTCATTTCTAACCAAGGGATGAGACATTCATTTCCATGTAATATATTTAATTAATTAAGCTGTATTTTATAGGTTGAATCACGAACTTCGAGGATGGGTTCATAGACACGAAGTAGAAAGGACCAAATCAAGAAGAATGACAAATAATCTGCAGAAAACTCGTATTCTTCAGGTTTGTTTCTTCTTGTCTTCGAACAATATTTGGCATATTTGTTGGAAGGCTTCCCCCAGCTTGGTTGCTCTCTCCCCTGGAAGACTTGGAACAGTTGAGCTTTAGCTACTTCCTACTGCCTCCTGCTGCTTCTAATATAACTGTCATTGCCACTGAAGCTCTCCTCCCTGATTTTATAGCACAAGTTTAGGCTTTATAGCATTAGTATTTCCTGTCAGGCATGGTGCTATTTCCTGCTCTCACCTTCAAGTTTGCTTTCAAGCCAGGAGTTCTTATGCATGGATATCTATAGCAAATGTTTTTGGCACAATCATACTAAATAATACTGTTTATTTCCTCTCTTCTCAGAGCCTTTCAAAAAGAGAGTGTTTTTGAGATGTGTTGTTGAATCCGGTTTGCTAGGATCTTGTTGAGAATTTTAGCATCTATGTTCATCAAAGATATTGGCCTGTAGTTCTTTTTCTTTGTTGAGTCTTTACCTGGCTTGGGTATCAATGTGGTGTTGGCTTCATAAAATGATTTGGGGAGAGTTCCATCTTTCTCAATCGCCTGGAATACTTTCAGTAGGATTGGTATCAGCTCCTCCTTAAATGTCTTATAGAATTCTACTGGAAAGCCATCTGGTCCAGGGCTTTTTTTTGTAGGTAGTTTTCTTATTACGTAGTCAATTTCCTTGATTGTTATTGGTCTATTTAGGGTCTCGATTTCTTGTTTCAACTTAGGCAGGTTGTGTGATGTCAGAAAGTTCTCCCTTTCCTTAAGGTTTTCAAGTTTGTTTCCATACAGGTGTACATAGTAGTCTTTAATGATCTTTTGTGTTTCTTCAGGGTCAGATGTGACTTCATCTTTGTTTCTGATTTCTTCTAGTTCTAACATGCTATATGTCAGATGTTATTTGTCAGATGTTTAAAATTGTAATATCTTTAGAAAAGACATCTAGGACAGATATTGAGATTAAAGATACCAAATATTTTCAGGAAAAAAAAAAGAGAGTGTTGAAATATGGGGCAGTTTGGAAGTGAAGGTGCATCCATAGAGAGCATTTCTGAACTTGAACTCATGTACCACTATAGGTTATTGACAGCTCTTACTTGGAACCTGTTCAGTGGGGCTTCCATCTCGATGTTGTGTGCCACAAAGCACCATTCAGTCCATCATTCATCAAATATTTGTTACTACTTCTGAAGCACTTAGACTAGCAATGAGCGTACTGCAAGTTCCCCACAAACATTACCTACAGTATAATAATGAACCAGAAACTGTTCTAGATCCTGGGAATTCAGTAGTGAATGTGATAAAGTCTCTACCTTTGTGAAACTTACATTCTAGTGGGAGAGCTAAACAATTAACAAGTAGATAAATACACAAATACTTTCAAAATTAGAGGTAAGTTCTCTAAAGAAAAATAAAGCAGGGTAGGGGGTTAGAATTTGAATTGAGAAATGAGTAACTACTTTAAATTGAGTGATCAGAGAAGGCTTCGCTGAAGAAGTTCCATTTTAAACGAAGGTATTGTCGAAATAATTATTGCTAACTATTACAATAACCCCCAAATCTCAGTAGTTTAATGGAATAAAAATTTGATTTTTACTCAAACAAAATTTGATATTGCTCTCTAGGTTAGCTTTCCTTCCAGCTATGAGTAAGGGATTCAGGTTCCCTCTGCTGTGTAGTCCCAACGACCTGAAATCTTTTTGCTTCTAGCTTTGGATGTTAGGGAAGAAAGAGCCTGGTAGATTATGCAAAATGTTTTAGAGATCAGCCCTGGACTGTAGCCAGTGTTCGGTTGGTTAAAACTCTGTCACCTTGCCTAACCTACTGCAAAGGGATCTAAGGCCATGTAATTTTCCTTGTTCTCAGAAAGAAGAACAGAGTTTGGTGAGAACATTGCTTTTGCCCTAGGCAGAAGTAATGATGTAATGATTTAGGGGAAAATCATGAGAAAGAGATTCTAGACAAAGGGGACAGCAAATGTGATGACCCTCAGGAGGGAACAGTTTGAAAATTTCAGGAGTATCAAGAAGCTGAGTATGACTGGAATGTAGGGACTGAGGGGAGAGAGGTAGATGGGATCAGAGAGGCAGAGATGAGATCATAATGAACTTCATAGGCTATGGTGACGTCAACTTTGAGGTCAACTTTCATTCTAGGTATGAAGGGATGCCATTGAAAGGTTTGAGTAGGGGAGTGACTTGCTGATTTGTATTTTTTTTTAAATCACAATTTGCTACACAAAATAGACCATGGTGAGGAGCATGATTAGAAGTTGGGAGACCAGTTAAAAAGCCATTTTAGTAGTACAGGTGAGAGATCATTGAGGCCTATACAAGTATAGTAGATGTGAAAGTAGAAGAAAATACTTGGATGCCAAATATATTTTGAAAGTAGAACTGATATAAGTTGGTGATATAAAACAGAAAGGAAGCAATGATAACTCCTATGCCTTGGGTACAGGATTCCTATGCCTTCAGTATAGGATGAATGGTGATGCCGTTTACTGAAACCAAGATTAGGACAGGCACAGCTGGAGGTAGGAGTCAAGTGTTTTGGATATATTAAGTTTGATATGGCTGTTAGACATTCAAGTGGAGAAGTCAAGTGAACAATCATATATCCAGGTCTGGAGTTTAGAAGGGTGATTAAAATTAGAAGTTTAATTTGGAGTGGATATTACCTAGGGAGAAATTAAAGAGGAAAGAAAAGAGAGTGAGAAACTGAACCCTGGACCAGTTCCAATATTAGAGGCTGAATGAGAAAGAAGAACTAGCACTTGGAAAGGAAGAGGAGTGACTGACCAGTAAGACAGTAGAAAATGTGAGTGTTAGGGAAGAAAGAGCCTGGTGGATTATGTCAAATGTTCTAGGGATCAGCCCTGGACTTTAGCCAGTGTTCAGTTGGCTAAAGCTCTGTCATTTTGCCTAACCTGCTACAGGGGACTGAGGCCATGTAATCTTCCTGTATTCTTAGGAAGAAGAAAAGAGTTTTTATCTTCAAACTGAAGCAAAGCAAGTTTTTTTTTTTTTAAAAGAGGGGTGTGATTAATTGTTACAGAGGCTGAGACTCTGATTAAGATAAGGAGTGAGGAATGACCTTTAGAACTGACATAGGAACTTGTTAATGACCTTGATGAAAGTTGTTTCATTGGAGTGGTGGTGACAAAAGCCATCTGAAGTGGATTCAGAGAACTAATAGAAGGGGAAATGGAGAAAATTATTTCAGGGTGAGTCCCATAAATGGGAATAGAGAAATAAAGTAGTTACAGGAATCAAGGGAAAGGTTTTATTTTTAGATGTTTACATGCTAATGAAAACATCTTAACTATTTGATTATTTGGAGATTAATTGGAAGTAGTATGTGATATGTTCAAAAGTGCATTAAATGGATATCAAGATACATGGGCTTTTAGCCATTATGAGGCTGTTTTCATCTATAAAATAATGGAGGTTAGTCTAGATGAGCCCAAGCTCTGGCGTTCTGAAATTCTATAATTATCTTGTATGTGCTTCTCTGGGCCTCTTTGACATTCTTTGTTTATCTACTATGGCAACTTTATTGGTTGTTAGTACTTCTAGAGGCTGCAAACAATTGTCACCAATGCCACAGTTACCTCAGAGTCCCAAAGCTGCTTACTGGCATTGAAATTAGGAGTACAGTACTGTAAAAATTCAAGTCTGCCACAGCCTACACATCAGCAGCCACCATGACCAGGGGGAAAAATAGACTCTGTTTCTCTTTTGCTTTCTAAATCTGGGGCAAGTACATCTTATTGGTAGGAACTAAATTATATCTAGAACCCTGGCGACAAAACAGTTTGAGTAATATAGATTTCAGGCTTCCATCCTTTGCTATACAGGGAAAGAACACAGGAGGTAGGAATATATTATTGCCAGTAGATAATCTCACACAGCTGATACAATGGGCTTCATGAAAAATTAGATGGAGGCCGGGCTCAGTGGCTCAGCCTGTAATCCCGCACTTTGGGAGACCGAGGTGAGTGGATTGCCTGAGCCTGTGGATTCGAGACTTGCCTGGGCAACTTGGCGAGCCCTCATCTCTACAATAAATCAAAAATTAGCCGGGCGTGGTATCGCGCGCCTGTAATTCCAGCTACTCGGAAGGCTGAGGCGGAAGGATCGCTGGAGCCCAGCAGGTCGAGGCTGTGGTGGCTGGGAGCGGCCACTGCACTCCAGTCTGGGCGACAGAGTGAGACTCCAACTCAAAAAAAAAAAATTAGATTGAAATTCTTGGCCTAAATGCGTTTTTTTTTGGGGGGGGGGAACGGGGGGATCATCTTTAGATATAATTTGTTGTTATTCTTTCCTAGTCATTGGATAATGAAGAGTGTTTACTGTGAAAAGGATGCTTGGTATTCTTTAGTCTTAAGGGAATTCTAATGTAAGGAGAATACTTTTAATTTCACAGTCTTTGTTCATATGGAAGAGATTTGTAGTTTAATCTAAAGTTCCATTTCTTTCTATGCTACTTTGGGTGCATATCTTTCTGTAGGTGCTTAGATAATGAATGGTTATAAATGTGGTAATCTTAGCTGTTATGGAAAAATGATGGGGATAAAGCAGTGTTTGACAATGGTGAAAGAAGTTTTTGGTTGGGTAGAGAAAGAGAAGGATCATGCTGCTTGTGCTGTTGTCAATACCAGTGCATATAGGAATCCTTTGATTCTTTTTCTTATGTAGCGAGCCTATATCTGCTCCTTTGTCTTCATTTCTCATTTCAACCTTTTTTTTCCTCCAGTTACCTTTTTTAGATGCTAAAAGTACCTAAAAGTCTTCCTTGTAATTTTGGCAGACTGACATTTCTTTGAAATATCTGTTGTATCAAAGCATTATATATTTGATTTGACTTGTCTGATTTCATAATTCAACTCTCTTCCTGGACCAGTTGTTAAGCAAGGTAAAGGGGCAAATTAGTGAAAATATCTTTCAAAATGCAGGCAAAATAAAGTCATTTTCAGACAAACAAAAACTAAGAGAATTTGTCTCCAGGAAACCTGCTCTATAAGAAATACTAAAGATATTTTTGTTTTGTTTTTTTGAGCTGGAGCCTCTCTCTGTTACCCAGACTGAAGTACAGTGGCATGCTCCCGGCCACCGCAGCCTCGACCTGCTGGACTCCGGCGATCCTTCCGCCTCAGCTTTCCAAGTAGCCGGAACTACAGGCGTGCGCTACCACACCCAGCTAATTTTTGATTTATTGTAGAGACGAGGTCTCGCCAAGTTGCCCGGGTGGGTCTCGAACCTGCGGGCTCAGGCAATCCACTCGCCTCGGTCTCCCAAAATGCAGGGATTACAGGCTGAGCCACTGAGCCCGGCCTAAAGATATTTTTGAACCTAGGTAAATGATACCAGATAGAACCTCAGATTAGCAGGAAGAAAGAATATCAAAATAGGGAGCTATCTGGGTAAAAAGAAGAGGCCTTTTAAAAAAAAACCCACAAAACTATCTTTGTCTTATTTGTGTGTGCATTTAAATTTTTTAGACTATTGTCTCTTTAAAGAAATAATAACAGTTTGTAAAGGGGTTTATAACTTAAATAGAAGTAAAATATGAGACAATAAGGACACAAAGGGGGGTGGTAAATGGAATTATACTTTTAACTTTTTATATTGTTCAAATATTTCAAGGTAGACTCTGCTAACTTAAAGATCAAAGTATAATCTCTAGAACAACCATTCGAAGCTAACATAAAGAAGTAGAGCTAGATTTGGGTACAGTGCCTTGCACTTGCAGTTCTAGTTACTTGGGAGACTGTGGCAAGAGGATTGCCTGAGCCTAGGAATTTGAGGCTTTGGTGAGCTATGATTATGCTGCTACGCTTCAGCTTGGGTGACAGCAAGACCCATCTATGTATAAAATACACACACACACACATACACATATGAAATAAAAAATGGAGTACTAAAAATATGCACTTCAATGAAAAGAAGGCAAGACAAGATAAATAAATAGAACAAACAGGATACGTGAAAAATATATACCAAGATGATAGACTTAAATCCAATCATATTAATATTTAAATTCAATGGTTTAAACACGCCAATTAAAAGGCAGAGATTGTCAAACTATATATTTTTAAGGAAAATCCAATTATATGCTGTTTATAAGAAATAACATTTTAAATATGTAGACACAGACAGATGGCGAATAAAAGGGTGAAAAAGTACGTATACCATGTAGACATTAAGCATTAAATAGCTAACATGGATCTATCAGACAAAGTAGACTTCCAAACAAAGAGTAGTGCAAGAGACACGGAAATTTTGTAATGATAAAAGGAGACCTAACAGTTCTAAATGTATAGACTCCTAATGACAAAGCTTCAAAACACACAAAGCAAAAAGTGACAGAACTCAAGGGAAAAAGAGACATCTCTACAACATAATTGGAGCTGTAAACATCCTCTCATTTCTTTGGAAATGTCTGTCTCACATTTTTGCTGATTATAATATTTTGCTAACCCTACCTAGCTAAAATTGCAAAAGCCCTTGGTCAATTTTTCAGAGGTTTTTTGTTAATTGGTACAAATCTTAGATAGATAAATGAAATATCTATTTCCTTTGTAACTCAGCTTTCCCTAAAGCCTGCCCCCCATTTCTGAGACCAGGGAAAGAAGTCTGGCTTCTTTCAGACTTTTTTGTTCATTTCGTATGTACCAAAAGTAACAGAAATCACTTAAAATTCATCACCTAGTTAGTCTGTTTATTTTAAACATTATTAAACATTATGAGCTAGCTATAATTTAATTTTGGTTTTATTTACTACTTGATAATTGTGTGAATAAGTATAGTATTTTTTATGTAAATGTATTTGTTTCTTCTTTTCATTTTATTGGTAGACTTTTTCATTTTTTTTAAACAAAACAAACGTTTATTGAACACCTGTGTGTAAGACCTACATTAGATTTTTATAAAATTAGATCCTTAACTTGTTACAGAGCCAAAAGTTGTAAGACCTATATTCATCCATGTATATTAGTTCTGTCTACTAAACAAAATTATGCCCTCTTCTTTTCTCCCTTAACCTTTTATACCTGCTTCTGTTTTAGCGTTATATTGCATTGTTTTCATATATCTGTCTTCCCAGTTGTGAGCTTCTTAAAGACAGAAGTCAAATATTTTATTTTGTAGCTCCAGTGAATGTAGCTGCTTTGATTGTCAATAGATGCATGTATGCACACAGTAATGAACAAATGATCAAACAATTATTTAAGTCACTGTTTGACAGGGTAAGGTCACTTCCTAACATGACAGAAGGTGGCAATCTGCCCTTTACTCTGTTACTCATATAAAACTCTTCCAAAGATCAGCTTACAAAACTGCCAGGAAGTATAAAAAGACATAATGCAAATCTATGTGAAAGACAGGTTTCCAGTATAGCATATGTGGGCTACTAATGGAGCCAGACTGAATTGTCCTTTTGCCAAAAGAGTCACCAGTGAGATCTTTTTAATAATGACTTAATCCATAGGTGTATTTAAGCATGAATATCTTCGTGTTTAATTCAGTAAATAATAGGATCTAATTTCATTATGGGCCTTTCGTTCTTCTTGTACTACTTTTCATTGGTTAATGTAATTATTTTAGACAAGCATAAGTTATGTGTCCAGTAATACTTGTACAGCTTGGCCATAACATTTGTGGTGCTTGGACTAAGCTTTTGGGCTCTTTCTTTACATTTTAGAAGTGCATTAAATGTCTTTAACTCCATAAGATACATCTCCCAGCCCAGATTGTGACCTAAAGAATTCTGATTACTGTTAATGTTTAATTAATGCAGAATATGAATACTTGAATGAAAGTTTAGCAAATGTAATGTAGAATCAGTCAGTATAGGAAGGTCTTTGTATAATTGCATTATATGGTAATAAACTTTTTTTTCAGGGATGAGTGAGGTGGCTCATGCCTGTAATTCCAACACTGTGGAGGGTCCAGGTGGGAGGATCTCTTGAAGTTAGGAGTTCATACCAGCCTGAGCAACATAGGGAGACCTCATTTCTACAAAAAATGGAAAAATTAGCTGGCCATGATAGAATGCACCTGTCCCAGCTAGTTGGGAGGACAAGGCAGGAGGATTGCCTGAGCCCAAGAGTTCAGTGAGCCGTGATTGTGCTACCGCACTCCAGCGTAGGTAACAAAGTGATCTCCTGTCTCTAAAATAAATAAATACATACATACATACATACATACATACATAAGCAAGCTTTATTTTCTCTTTCAGGGTGCTCTGGAACAGGGCTCAAATTCTCAGCTAATGGCTGTTCAATATACAGAAACCACTAGTATCAGGTAAGAAAGTATGGAAGCTCTTTGTCAGGATCTTTAAAATAGCTAGTATTTTAGTAAAGTTGAAATTCACACTTCCCTTTCACCTGAAATTTGTTCTCATCTATGTCTTTTATATTAGTCATATATTACTATGAATATAACATATACTACTTCTGAGCAGTTGGTATAAAGCCAGATAATTTCAAAAGGTCAACTCTCTCAAATCCTTTAAATACATATTAAGCTGGGCTCGGTGGCTCAGCCTGTAATCCCGCGCCTTGGGAGGCTGAGGTGAGTGGATTGCCTGAGCCCGCGGGTTCGAGACCCGCCTGGGCAGGCGAAACCTCATCTCTACAATAAATCAAAAAAAATTAGCTGGGTGTGGTA